>PVKS010020684.1:0-36399 GCA_004027875.1 Aplodontia rufa
TGTATAAGAATTATGTCACTATACTTGGGTATTTTAGGAAAAATATATGACCCAGAAAGAAAGGCAAGGGACTGGGGGACAGGAGAAGGGAAGTGGGGCAGTGCTGGGGGGCGGCTATTGACCAAATTATATTGCTTAAATTGTATTTCTGTATTGAGTGCATCTATGAACATGTGACAACAAATCCCATCATTATGTACATCTATAATGCACCAATAAAAAATAAGAAAAAATATATGTAAAACAATATGATGTGGAGGTAACTATGGTTTAGGATCAAATGCATATCATATTGTTACTTTATATGTATTTATGATTGTACAACAACTCAACTCCATAATAAAGAAAAAAGAATGATGATTTCAAAGGCTGCCCCTAACCAACCCCCATATACCTCACTCCTTCTGATTTGTGATGTCACTTTGGCTTGTCATCTGCCCTCTCTAGGCCTCAGTTTCCGTATATGTATAAAGAAGGAACACAAATAAAAGGTTGCACAAAAGTAAAAAAAAAAAAAGTTAAACTAAGCTCTACTGTAAGTCTTTCTCTAAATGCTAATATTGTAAGAATGTTTTTCAAGTTGTTAATTAAGAATTCTGATGCTTGGAAAAGTTTGGGGGTTTTTTGTTGAACAATAAGAAGCAAGTACTTCTGGGAGCCTTTAAAATGCTGGTGTGTGTTGTGAACTATCAGTAGAGATGTGGAGCCTTGATTGTTTCTGCGTCTCCTAGAATTGATGCACCTGGAATAGTTCTGTGGGGAGCACTGGCTTGGGACATTAGGTTTCCAGGAATCAGTACTGAGTCTTATAACTTGTTTCCTCTGTGTGGGCAATGGAGTGGGGGAGTAGAAGGAAGGTAAATTGGAAGGAAAGAAAAAAGAGGGGATGGGGAGCGAGTGAGCATCAATCACAGACAATGTCCTTGTCTTAGGGAAAGCAGTCACCAGGTTGTGACATTTGAAGATATTTTCTCCAGTTTTGGAAATAATAATAGACAAATGATATAAACTTTTCTTGAAGAAGAGTGTGCTTTTTTTAGCTTCATACTTAGAGTGTGTAACACAGAGCCTGTTATGTAGTTAGTGCTCAATAAATTAATGATCGCCAACAGATTAGTGCACAGAACAGATTAGTGAACACCTGAGATATAGAAGCTTTGGGTGACCTCAGGTACCTCACATGTCCTCTCTGGTTGTTGTGGTTAAAATAGCAGCAATCTTCTCTTGTACGGTGTTTGAGGTTTACACAGGTGATAAAGCTCCTATCACAGTGTCCACGTAGAGGAGGGAACTGCCACATCTTAATTCTCCTCCTTTTCCCTTATTAGAGAAGATTTCATGCTTATGGACAGATTATTTTGGGAATCCCTCTTTCTTAAGAAAGTTAGAGATGAGGTGCACATACGTTTATAAATTATATTCTTAATATTTAGTCATCTTATTTTCATCTGAAGGATTGTTCCTTCCAATAAGTAATCCCTAACCTATTCTGTTATATTTTTCTGTACAAGATAATAGCATGTCTAGACTCATATGCTGAGTATTGATCAAGGCTCCATGACCTTCTCCTCAACATAAATATGAGGGTTATTTTTATCATTGCCACCCAGCAGGAGATCAGCAGGGCAGTGCTGTGAGGCTTGGCCAGGAAGGTTAATGCTTAAAGAATAAAGGGCTCTGCATCACTTGGGGCACCAAAGGAACTGTTTACGGGAGTGAAGGGAGTACAGGCGGGCAACAGTAGGAGGTAGGGCAAAGTTCATGAGCTAGCTGGTAATTAGCAAGACTCCTTTCTAAAAGCTAACAGAGTCCATGGAGAAAATGAATCAAATCTTTTTACTGCACCATGTTTTCTTCCTTTCTCACCTACCTGCTGCTAGTGCAGTGGTATTAATCAGGGATTGAAGGCCAGCTTGGCTTTACCTTCTTTTATTTGCTTAACATACTGAAGAAAGGGAGGAGCCGTCAAATGAACACCTAGTAATCCTCAACAAGAGCAGGGATTTTCCCTTCTTTCTGGCCATCAAGTGGAATAACTGTATGTGTGTGTGTGTGTGTGTGTGAGAGAGAGAGAGAGAGAGAGAGAGAGAGAGATAGAGATAGAGATCACACATGCAATGCCTTTTAGAATAGGCCAGGCATAGTGTCTGATCTCCTAGCCTGATGAGGGCTATGAATGGAAGGAGGATACAGAGAGTTAAGTTTAGGTGCTGAATGCAAATGCCTTTGTTTCTTCCCTGGCCTTGCCTTCTGAGAGGATGCACAAACAGACTTCTCAGATTTCCTTACACCTCTCAGTTTGCTGTTCAAGCTGATGGTACGTTGATGTCTCATCAGCAGCTGCATAGCTGGTTGCTTTGTGCTCCTCTCTGCATGGATGAATTGCTTTCTTCCAGAAAGTTTTAGCTGCTGAAGGTAGACGTTCTCAAGGGAGTGTTTTCATTATTTTCCCATCAGAGGGAGGGTAGGGGCCTTGTCTGTGGACACGTTTATCGCTTAAGATCCGATGAACTCCATAGCAGGTACATTTTGTATACATGGTTAGTGCCACCCCTTGCTTGCAGGATATAAGCCAACATTCTCTGCCTTCTGTCAGCTGACAGCCTTTTCCTTGTTACCCATACCTCTTGCTTCTACTCAGAGTTCTTCATTTCTGCCAACACTGCTCGTCAACTCACCTCCCTCATGGGCAAGATTTGGAAGCTACAGAACTTGGTGCTGGACCAACTGAGGGACTCAGAAGATCCCATTTCCTATTTAGGGACAAAGTGTGTTAGACCCCTGGACTGAGTCAGAGACCTGATTCCTCTGCTTACTGGATCTAAGCACTAACCAAGGCTTAGAACCAAAACACAGATTTGTAATCTGTAAAATGGACGAATAAGATACAGGGATGTAGGTTTGTGAAGGTCAAAGAAAAGGTAACTGTGAAAGTGCTCCATGCTTGGAAAACCCTGAACTTCCATGGCCATTGTGGCTTCAAAGGGGATATTCTTTTCCCACATCTCAACAGATCCTGCCTGCCTCCCACCCTCAGCCTAGTGAAACCCTTTTCACTATCAGAGCCCTTCTTGGTTCTATTTTATAATGCTTTACCTGGTGCTCTGGCCGTGTTGGTCTCTTGCTTTTCTAATCACCTGCAGCTTTTACCTGAAGAATGTATTTTTGTTGTTTTACCAAATGAGTGCCAAATTATCTTTTTTTTTTTTTATTAAACTCTTCCGCTTGTAACTTGCAGTAAATTGATTCTCCTTCTGACCGTCTCAGTGGTGTCATAGTGAGAAAATACATAAGTTCAAATCTAACATGAATGGAATATCCACGGGGCACCAAACCCTTTTACAAACAGTGGACCTCACCTGTGAGCTGACTGCTTTCTTATGGCCCCATCACGGTACCTCTGCCTCTTCCATACACCTTTCATAGACAGTATAGCTGAAAAGGTGGATGTCCTCGGCTCTCTCTCTTCTTCCATCCTCCAGGGACTACATTTTTTTTCTCTCTCCGAATCTCTGCCCATTCTAGCATAAATGAAGTTAGTTAGATAATTTTGGGGAAAGGAATAACTCTGAATCTTTGTCTAGTCTGGAGCTGAATTAGGCACGGGCTAGATGTGCCCTCAATAATTGTACTGACTCCATCCCTATTAACCATATAGATACTGTAGGGAAGAAGATCAGATTGATGGTGCCTTAATTCCTGGGTCTCGAGCTGGCTGTAGTAGGCTGAGCATGGCTGTGTGGTTGGAGGCTGGAGAGATAAGGATGAGAGTCTTTCTTCCATGGCCATCCTGTGTTTCCAGCCTGGCAGCTAGTGAAGGTCTGCTGCCCACTCTGGCTGGTGGCAGTGGGAGTATAGAATCAGGCCTTGACTCTTTGCTCTGCCCTCTCCTTATTGATCAGATTCCAGGGCATGATGCTCTCCAGTTGGCAGAGTGACCAAGGCATTCCCTGTGAGCTCATCTCTCTCAATCTTATTTTGTTTTCCATCCAGACCCTTACTATCCCTTACATTTGTGTAGAAGTCTCAATCTTCAAACCAATTTTGTATAAATTTTCATGATATGATACCTACCCTTGGAAAATAGAAAATACAAGCGTTCTAAAGTGGATTATCTTCCCACGTTCACAGATGAGGGAAAGGAAATAGAAGTAGAAATTTTTTTTCTGGTTCCCTGTTAGCCAAAGAATTTCTTTCTGAAACCTTCTCTAGAATATAACTACCCTCATTCTTTATGTTCCCTCCCTTCCTCTCTCCCTTCCTTCCTTTTTTCTGTTCTCTCTTTTTTCTTTCTTTCTTTCTGATCCATGTGTTATTTATTATCTTTTTAATTGACAAAAGACAGCTATGGTACAAAAGCTATTCATCCTATATGGTTAACTTAGTTTTATCTGTTACTTTATTATTTAATTGATGCCATGATTCATTTTTTCCTGGCCCTTTGAGTTTGTCAGCTCTGGTCTCTCTTAACTGTATACTCTCCAGAGAACAAAATCCCATCAATCTAACGCATGGAAAGGGAATCAGCAGAATATCCTGCGTTTATTATGGGAAATGCTTCTGTCTTGATGGTGTTGACAACTGCATTGCTCTGGAAGCAGGGTTGAGGGCACAGATGGTGACCAAAGGAATGAAGATCATTTGGGAAGAGTCTCTTCTTTGACATGTAACAGAGTAGAAGGCACACCTGGACTTTTATGGGGGGGAAATGAAAGGGAAATGATTTCCAGGAAAGATGGCTCTTTGACCAGCTCCACCCAGTCCATCTGGGTTAACTCTTAAACATAAGACATAAGCCCTGCACCATCAACCCACGGTTTTGTGAATATTATCTGCCTAAGATACTTAGGTCTGCACTTTAATAAGCTAGCCAAACTCACTGTTTGGGTTCCAGCTGTATTTTACTATTTTCACTCTTAAGATCAATGCTTCCAGATTTGAACCATGAAAAGTGGGCAGTTCTTTGAAACTGAGTCCTAACCTGGTAGGGCTTTGGGCATTATTTGATCAATAGATATGACTTTGTTTAGTCCACTCAGAGTTAAAACAAACAAAAGAAAAAAAAATAAGAGTTACAAATTGTGAGGTTTCAAATATAACTGTATTTTTGGCATCTTTAGAAAAACTAACTTGTCTGGGGCCAATGGGGTTGAATAAAGGTGTTCAGTTGGGACCAGCTAGTGGCTGCCAGGATGTAGTTTGCCACAATCCTGTACCATTGCCTCCTTTTCTGTGTTGCTTCCCTAGCCTCTGGGGCTCCAAAGTACTCTTCCTCAAAACTCTCTTCTTTGGACTTGGCTTTGGGCCACACAGAGACATAATGGGAAGCTGAAGAACTGAGGGGAAAGAAGGAGGCGGGTTCAGCGGGACATCTCTTTAGGCTGTATTGAACTTCTTTTATTTTCCATTTCTACTGTTTTGTCTCACAGGAAACTTAATTCAGACCAGAATACTACAAAGAAGAGATTGGAGACTTGACAGGCTCACTTATGAATGATAGGTTATGGCAGTGTTTCTTGATCCGGGTGTACCCTAAATCCTTGACAGCCATTTGGAAATACCTTGGTGTTCTACCCCAGACCAACAGAGTTAGATCTCTGAAGGTGGAGCCTGGGCATCAGTCATGGTTAAAGCTCCCTACATGGTTCTAATGTGTGTTCAGGTTGACAAGTACTGTGTTAGGCTTTTGATGAGGTTTATGGGAGGTATTTTAGCTCTTTGAACTTAAGGATATTCTTTACTATCTTACTGGGTAGATGCAGAGATGCATCTTCAATGCATCTTCCTAGGGTAAACTGGGACCACTTGAAGGCAGATCTCCTCATCATGGTAAGGGACCCAGGCAAGGCCAAACTGAGATGGTGCATGCAGCAGCAAATGCCTTTGCTTTCATTATTCACTGGCCAATTGCTCCATCTAAGTTCATTAAACTTTTTTCAGAGCACTAAAGATTCTTTAATTCACATACTGAGCTTCCAGTAGAACAGCAAGTGTATGTTACAACTTTCACCACCCCTAAAATAAAATGTTAGGACAAAACCTTTCTTGAGTTCTAAAACAAATTCTAGTAATACAAACTAGGAAATTTTACAGCTGTACATAGAGAAATAGGATCAGCAAGAGTGAGCTTGTCTCTAGAGACAAGCTGGTTTTCAAATGCTACTTTTTTTGTACACAGGTCAGAGCCACATGTGTGAGTGATTCTAGTAAGATGAATAACTGATACGTAGCTAATGGGTACCTCCTGCCACGGTATATGGCATACCTCAGAGGTTGCTGATTCTGACTGATTATTCTAATTTCTTTGGACACTTACAAAAATCATAGCTTCTTTGGGCTCTGCCTTAGATGTACTGCAATGGAATTTCTAAGGACATTTGTTTTCACAAAAATCACTCTACTCTTCCTGTGTAGATCTTCTCATTTACCTCTGGTAGGATTGTAAATTGGTAGAGTCTTTTAGTGGGCAATTTGACTATTATCTACCAAAATGTAAAATATATTTACCTTTGAACTCAGCAACTACATTGCATCCTTTGGATACATCTACACTAATATCAGACATACATACAACTTCATAATAGCCATAAAATTTGAAACAACCTAAACATTTATTAAAATAGAGTTGATTAAATAAAGTGAAAATATATTGACAGAATGGAATAGTTGTTTAAAAATAGTAAGGACATTTGGGATTGATTGTGTATGCTAATATCTTTTGCATATTTTAAGTGAAGAAAATAAGTTGCAGAGTAATTGGATTAGTTTGATTTTGTGTGTGTTTGAGAGTGTACATATGTATACACACATTCCCATCTCCAGACATATGAAGATACACATGCACGTGCACATATATTGGTTGGGCAGCTAAAGTCAGATTCTTAGACCAAATCAAAGCTTCTAGGAGCCTCCCAGGAAATATTATGTGAACCTGCATTGTTGACTGAAGAGAGAAACACTGTGTTGGCCATGTTAAGGCAGCAACAAGATTGGTTTGGAGACTACCATGAATGTCAAGGACCCCTTGCTACAATTTGAAAGGTAGTACTTTATTTGTTTTTCCAGGTAATTTTTTTTCTTAGTTTTCATGGATAATCAAATTCAGAAATACATATTTAGGATAAAAAGGGTGAGCATTGTCCTATTGGAAATACTACTTAAATGGCTTTGATCCTATGAATTTTATTTCCTAGGCTTTATTTTATTGAAAAAAATTTCCCTTTTTGTTTATGTAAAGAATTTTATGATGATGATAGTTCATTTGAACCAATTTTTTTACTTTCAAGAAAACTGAGGGTTTGAGAAGTTTCCTATTCTTAGGAATGGTTCATAGGATCTCAGCTGGTGGAGCACACTGAGTTTTTCTTGGAAAAGGCTACAGTTTCCTTGATCCTGCTGCCTCTTTTCTCCTCTTCTCTACTTCTAGATGATTGCACCCCACGTGTAAGTCACATGGGAAAAGGAAGAGAACACTAGGTATTGTGCTTCATATAAATTGGTTTATTACTTCTCTGACTAATTCTGTGAGTAGATATTACTATTCTTACTTTAAAACTGAGGAAACGTAAGAGGGATTTTGTGAGTTTCCCAAGGTTTCACCTATTTGGCTTACGTTGGAAGGAACACTGGGATGCCCACATCTTTTCTACTTGCCTCCACTGAGAAAACCTCAAGTTCATAATTACGTAATATTATCTGGAGCATTAATATAACGCAGGAGCTATTTTTGACAATAATAAGATGCTAACAGCATCTTAAAGTGCTAAAATTTTTTCCTGACCAAATTCCAAAATAATGATTTTCTTTCTTTCTTTTTTTCTTTTTCTTTTTGCATTGTATGAAATGGTAGTGGACTTGTAATTTTTTTGGAGGTTTCTTCCATGTATTTTGTCCCTTTGGCCCTGTTCCAATTCGACCATGTGGACTAGAAGTGCTGCTTGTCTAGTACAATGTTTGAATCTGTATTAGTTTGCTAGGGCATGCATAACAAAATACTGCCAACTGGCTATTTTAAATGGCACACAGTTCTGGACTCCAGAAGTCCAAGATCAAAGTGTCAGCAGAGCTGGTTCTGTCTGGGGCTGGGGGAATCTGTTCCATGCCTCATCATGCCTTGCTTCTGGTGGTTTGCTGGTGATCTTTGCTCTCCTTTATCTTGTAAATACATCTTCTTCCTGAGCACAGTCTCTGATTGCTTTGGTGAATTGTAAGTGAAGAACGTACAGACCTCTTTTTCTCCAGTAGAAGACCAGACCCCACGGTAGAAATATCCAGATGGCAGGTGCAAATGAGAGGCACTAACACCATAGAAGGGAGAGCAACAGAATCTTCTTGTGTGGTGAGCAAGCAGTAGAGGTAGATATGTCCTCTGTGGACATATGATGTTTCCCTATGCCCTGTGCCGGTGCTGGAGCAGTAGACTGCTCACATCACAGAGAGGGTCTCCCTAAACTCAGAAAACGATCCAATCAGGAAGGAACATTTTGGACAGGAACGAGAAAGAGCAGGGCTGCCCTCTGCATGGAAACTTGGAGGAATGAGAAAAGTGATCTCAGCATTCTCAGCATTGAAGTTGAAAAACCTCAGGAGGGCAGGGGCCTGAGGCTCTGGGGTATGGAATTCTCACACAACCTCAGACTAAGTAAAACTTCCTAAGATGCATATTTAGTAGAACAAATTATTCATCCTATTAGCCAATAGTTGATTGTACATTGGGGAAAGCCGAATTTGATCTCTTCCTCCCCATTGCTATTTAGAGGTCAAAACTCTTTCATAGTAAAATACCATGAGGCATTAGGAGTCAGGCAGATGAGTGAATTTTTCAAGTAAAACGGACTTTTCTGAACATTGACAATGATTTTTTTTTTGGGGGGGGGTAAATAGGTTTAACCTTAGACCTTCTGTCATCTCACATTTTTACACAGGAAATTAATTTTCTCCATCTTCTTGGTGTTTGAGGGAGAAAAAAATTTGAAAAACGGGGATTTAAAAAAGCTGCCATATAAACTTTAAAATTAAACAGATGTTATGTGAATCACATGTAAATTGGAGCCATGGGAACCTGGGTTATAAACTGAATGGGATGTTCTGATTCTGAGACAGGACAAGTGATAGGGTTTATTTATTTATTTATTTATTTGCAATTATTGGGGCCTTGTGGATCAAAATATCACAATGAAGATGGATCTTTATGTTTCAGCAAGAGCCAGAGAATATTCCAAAGCATAAATCCTTTCCAGCAGATTTTAAATTTCCTGAGAGCAGAGGTCATGTCTTTCTCTACTCTGTTCTCAGCACCTAGCAAGTACCTGGGACAAAGCAGACACCCAAACCACTTATTGAACTCAGTTCTTTGAGGGCAAGCTCACAGTCCCCATAGGTAACCTTGAAGTGCTGAGATTCCTACAGCTGGCCCTAATTTTGTTCTTTACTGTCCTAGTTTAGATTTTTCCCCAAAGCAAAACTGAGACAAGGACTTAAGTGCAAATTGTATATTTTTCAAGGTGACCCCAAGGAATAGGACTGTGGATGAGGCGACAACAAGAGAGAGGAAAGGAGGAAAAGAGAAAATTAGGAAGAATTACTGATGCCTCTGCTTGGAGGCAATGGTAGGGAGTTGATTTTGCTGGAACCTCTTTGAAGGGTACTGAATTCTTCTCAGAAGTATCCATTCTAAGGATGGGGGCTGGGACATTGATCCACTGGCTTTCATCACCCATGTTGGCAGAAGAATTCAAGGCAGAAAGATGTATATTCAAGCATTGAAGTAGGACTCTGTTATGGTTAGTAGTTTGGCAGATGCTAGAATCAGAGGTGGCTAAGAGGATGTGACAAGGAGCCATTTCTCACTTGCTCTAATAACTTCCCTTCCCTCCTCCTTCTTTGAGAAAGATTCTTATTTGATCTGTCCTAGATGGCATTTGTGGCTGCCTCTGGATACCTTGTAAATAGAAACAGATTCACTCTATTTCAAATTATTAGTTTTTCCATTTATAGTAAGTATGGGAGAATAAGTCAGAGTATTAAAGACAGAAAGCATGTTCTGTCCCCACAATCCTTAGGCACTGCCACAGATTTCATGGGGAAAAATTCCTGGAGAGTGTTTCTATCCCAAGCCTGGAGGGGTCAGCCTCTTCATTATTCCTTTCTCACTGCTTCCTGCTGTGAGCATTGGTCCCATCCTCCCAACACTTCTTCCTGAATCATTGCTGATTTAAGTTACTCCTCAAGCAAGTCATCTAAAAAATCATAGCTCTACTTCTATACCAGTTTTCAGCCATTATAAGTTGAATTATCTTCCCTCCTCCAAGTTGAAATGAGTCCTCAGTAACTCACAATGTGACCTTGTGTATAAATAGAATAGTGGTGGATAAAATGAGTTAAGATAAAGTCATTCTGGACTAGGGTGGGCCCCTAATCTAATACAACTGTTGTCTTTGTCTGAAGGGGCAGTTTGGACCCAGAGACAGACAGCTACAAAGGGAAGGCGAGGTGAAGAAAAGCAGAGAAGGTGGCCAATGGAAGAGGCTGGGAACAGACTCTTCCCTCCGTCCTCACAAGGAACCAGCACCACAAATGCCTTAATCTCCCACTTCCGGCCTCCAGAACTGCAAGACAGTACATTTCTGTCTCTGTTGTCAAAACAGTTGTGGTCCTATGTTCCTGTGGCTTGTGGTATTTTGTTATGGCAGCCCTGGCAAATGAACACAGCAGCCATTCTCCACGTTCAGCCCAAAGCTTTCCTCTTGTACAAGTTTCAGTGGATCATAAAGAGCCTTGAACCAGGAGCTAGAAACAGTGGGTTTCTATCAGTAATGAATTGTGTAGGTGTGTGCAAGCATCTTACCACTTTTGCTCTCGTCCTTCATTGTGAAAAATAAGGAGAGTAGCTGTCCTGTCACTGCTGTCTCAGAGTGGGGCTGAGAGGATCAGATGAGAACAGGAGAGGGAGGGAAGAGTTTGTAAATTGGAAAGCAGTATGCCGGTGTACAGAGGGGCGTCAAAAAGAGGAACTCATTAAATCCTGACCTGAGAGTCAGTACTACTTTGCAACAGTTGTTTCATGCCTTTGAACCTCACTCCCATACTCTGTGAACTGAGATTATTTTTAAAGCCTCTCCTCCAGCTCTAGGACTACATGACTATTATTATTCAGGCACTGATTTAATAAGTATCAGTTGTGTGCTTCCTGCCACCATTTGTCCTGGTTCTCCAGGAACTTTATTCTTGCAAAATTTTCCTTCTCAGTAAATCCCACAATGACCATCTCTGCCCTTTGATGACACAGTTTTCTCATCCTTGAAGGAATAGAAGTTTGGAGAAAAATAAAGATGAGAGCGGGAAGGGATGGCTTTGGAAAGAGTCTATTTCCAAAGCTGCATTGTTTTGTCAACAGTTAAGGAAGCTGCTGGCTATGAATTCCCCTCATATACGCCAAGAGTGACATTTTATTAAAGTTGCGTCTTACCAAATGTCCCAGCTCAGTCTGGCTTCATTTTGTTGGCATACCTCTGGGTTTACTAACAACATGCAGCTGTTTAAGGTGTGGGAGAGCATATCCTTTCCTTGAGTTATTTCTAACAACCAGTATTTGTATTGTAAGTTGTGTCACCATCTCTTCTTTACTTTTAATTCATCTTTGTTCTATTTTGCATCATGGATTCTCTATTTACAAGAAGTATAAGCTGTCTTTCCTGTCTCATCCAGGAAAACCTCTGTGCAAGATTGTCTCTGTGTCCAAATCTCATAGAATGGGCATGGGTCTGAGTCTAGACCTTGCACTTGATTTATTTCATTTTTTTAATTCAACATAATTTTTTTAGAGTATTTACACCTGGCTCTCCTACTAGTGGGGAACATAGTGGCAACAAGTCATAAAAATGTACTTATGCATTGGAGATTCTATTCTGTTGGGGATACAAAGGAGATGTAAAGAAACACGGTAAGTTTGGGTTATGATAGACAGGAATAAGGATGAATGGTGTAGGAAAAGAAGTCCTCTTTGAGAAATGGCATTTGAGAAGACACATGAATGAAGAAGAGTAAGCCATAGAGAGAATTTCTGTGTGAATATATCACACACAAATGAAGCAGAAACTCCACATTACTCAAGGAGAAAATTTAGCATGTTGATAGAATCACGAGGAGGCATGGGTAGATCATAGAAACACCTGGAACCTCTTCCACAGACTACTGCTTATTCCTTTGCTTTCCTTACATTGAATGAGTTCTTTAGGTCAATTCTTCTCTGTACCTGTCTATTCCCATTTCATAGATGTTGTACTGCCTATGAATTTTGGTCCCCTGAAAATTTCAATTATTAACCCTGAAGCTAAGGGAACATGTCCCTTGAGATAGTTCAATTTAGATAAGTAAATAGGAGAAGGCAGAATGCAATGGAAGAAATGAGCTAAAATGTATCTTGGAGAGGAGTCATTTAATTATGAGAAAGATGAACCCTTTTGAATTAGTGTGAAAAAAGTGGAATTGATTGTAAGGATGTAGGGAATCTCTTGCAACCCAGTGGCAGGAGGTACAGGTGGGCTACATTATCTCAGGCAACGAAGAGGTTTTTTTTTTTTTTTTTTTTTTTTTAATCATTTCAGCTCCATTTTCTTCTTTGCAGCATCTCCCTCTGCAAAGCTCTTCCTTACTCCTTTCTGATAACTTTAGTTTGCATTTGGCATAAGATGGCATAGTGGGGGCTGGAGCGGTAGCTCAGCGGTTATGGTGCTTGCCTGGCATGCGCAAGTACACAGGTTCAAACCCCAGCACCCACGTACACAACTAAGTGTCAGAGCAACGAAAACCATGTGAAAAACTAAATAAAAAAATTGATTCTCTCTCTCTCACTCTCACTGTCCTTCTCTCTTAAAAAAAAAAAAAGATGGCATAGTGGCTGGCAGCTTGTGCCAGTTATTATAAACATTAATCTCAACTACAGATTTCTGGAACTTTTATTCTTCTTGGCTCAGAGGGGATCAAGGATCCTTCTTGGATCAGCTGTAGCTGATGTGGGGAGTGTTCTCTTGTAGGTATCACTACAGCGCATGAGCAGGCAACTTCTCTAATGGAGCAATGCAGGCAGAGATAAAGTCAAACTCAACTTTAGATTAGGGGTTATAGGTAGAATGTTCTTGTGATAGAACAGTTCATACCAAGGGAGGAAATGTACTATGTATTGGAAGTCAGTGGGAAAAAAGGGATTCAGTATTGTATGAAGAAGTATAGTAGCCATGAAGACATAGATTTAGCTTTTGTCTATTTTTTTAATACTATGTTCCTGTGTATGTTAACACACATTCACTACATCTTTTCCCACAAATGATGCAGTTGATAGGAAAAAAATGTAAATTAACAGTTCAGAACTAGAGGAAATAGTATTGAAATATGCTATTTTATTCTGATTTAGTATCTGATGGCTATAGACTATGACTTAGTTTATACATGTGAGTCTTTCGCAATCAGGATTTAATTATTTAAGGCTGTTATGTACATTCCGAAGTTCATGTTTTTACTTTCTTAGTACACACAAAGAAATCTACATTTCCCAGCTTTCTTTGCAGTTAGGTGAGTCCGTGTGACTAAGGTATGGCCAATGATATTTGGGCATACTTCTATTCCTGGTCCTTGAATCCTTCCCAAGGCTTTATCATTCTTCCCTTATCTGCCACCTTAATCCTGAAAATCAAGTAGGACATCTCAAATACCTAGAAATTGATTCAGCCATGTGATGGAAAATTCCTTGATTTTTGTTTGATTTTTGAATGACTGCATGTATCAGAGACCATTTGCGAACTCCCCATTAGACTCTTGCATGAGTGAGAAATGGGTACACACAATAAAAATTTAATGTCAATTGTTATAACTGTTACTTCTAACCTGATCAATACACTGAGAATGTTGGTTATTTTCTGGGAATTTTTGTCTTCTTAAATAATGTGTAGCAGGATTGACAACATCTAATAATGTATCTAATAAATGCATAATAGAGAATGGTAAGGTTATAATAAAATAAGAAGTAAATGCAAGGGGGATGTCTAAATCTTAGAAAGAAATTCTCTTAACCATGCAATATTCCCTAATGGACCTAGATGTTCCATCTTCAGGGATGGCATATAATTCACTTAGTAATTCTTTTGACTACAGAAATGATTTGCTTTGCACAAGAATTTTTGAATTTCATCAATTTTTTAAAAGACAGAGTAAGAGAGAGAAAGAGACAGTTTTATTTATTTTTCATCTGTTTTTTCTGATACTTAGTTGTGTGTATGGTGCTGGGGTTTGAACCTGGGTCCTCACATACGCCAGGCAAGTACTGTAACCACTGAGCCACCTCTCTAACCTTGAATTTCATGTTTTAAGGTTGTTTCAGAATACCAATGACTGTGTGCCCTCTTATTTACTAAAGTACTTCAGGGAAAGATTTTCTTAAAAAATTTAATGCTTTTCTGTGAAACATTCAATGTTTGGTAATGTAAATGGATGCACAATTCATTAATATTTAAATTTTCTCCCTGCCACATTATGTAGCTGACCTAGGCACATAATGCATATGATATGTGCAAATATTTGAGCACGTACACCTCACTTTGCTAACAGGCCTCACATGTTGGAATGGTATATGGTTGGTATTATCTTGCTACTTTGGATTTTCTAACCATCGTATATTAACTGGTTTATTATTTTGTTTTATCATTAATTTTGAGTTTGAAATTTGTAAAATTCTCCAAAAGTTGTAGAAAAAGCACTGGACTAGAGTCAATCATTCTAGTCTCATCCCTGTCACTACTTGGCCCGTGACCCTAGACATTACCTCATCTCTTTGGACTTTAGTTTTATTAACTATAAGATGAAATTGAACTAAAAGAAAGAACCTTGGAATCAGAAGGACCTGAGTGACCAGGACAAGTTCTTTAGCATCTCAGACCTTCATTCCCCTAATTTATAATGTGAGGGCAATCCCTGCTTTCCCTCAAGGTGGAGACAGGCATTAGTGAGAACTGTCTCAAGCTCTGAGTCGCAGTGGGTATTTAGTTTTTTGCTTCCCTTGCCCTGTCCACTTGATGTTGAGAGATGACTCCTTTTTCCTCAAAGGAGCAGAAAATGTGTGAATCCATCTTTCCTTATCTTGTTGGAGGCTGTTGCATCTCTTAAAGAGCAGAGCTGGTCTTTTGTCCTATTCTCTTAGTGATCATAGCGAGCAAGCCTAGAATAGACATGTCGAAGACATCTATCACACTGGGAGCACCAATATCAGGTGAGCACCTAGCCCAGGGAAGTGCACATGAAAACACACACACACACACACACACACACACACACACACACACACAATTTAGACTGTGTCTGTGAGACTGAGCCATTACTTGTGTCTTTCTAATCCTCTTGCTTCCTCTTATATTGTTTTAGTCAGCTTTTTTACTGCTGTGACTAAAAGTCCTGGTGAGAACAACTTAATGGAGGAAAACTTTATTTGGAGGCTCATGGTTTCAGAAGTCATAGTCCATAGAAGGCCGGCTCCATTCCTCAGGGCTCAAAGTGAGGCAGAAGAGTGTGGCATCAAGTCACAAAGCAGAGAGACTCCATTCACCAGATGCAAAATAGGTATCCCAAAGGCAGGCCCCCAACAACCCACCTCCTCGGCTACACTCTACCAGCCTAATCCCTCTCAGGGGATTAACTCATTCACTGGGCTAAGGCTTTCCTAACCCAATTTCACCTCAGCTTTTTTGCATTGTCTCACATACTGAGCTTTTGAGGAACCCATTTTATCCAAACCATAATATATAGGAAACCGCAGGAGGTAAGAAGAGTACAGAGGAGTTGGAGGGATGGGAGGTTCTCATATTTGTTGCACGATGCTCTGATAATATTAGACTAACTAGGTTGTAACTAGTAACCTATAAAAGTTCAAAAAAGAGAGAAAACATCGTTCAGCAGAACTTTTTTGTTAATGTTATCAAGAAGGTCCCAAGTGACCAGAACAGGGTAACCAGGGTGAGAAATGATTTCCTGTGTCAGTTCTTGGCATTTTTCTCAGAAAGGGAGAAACTACAGATGGCCCACTTCTGCTAACTCTCATCAGGTGGGTGGAGAAATGGATTTTTTCCCCACTTTGGGGCAAGAAACCTTGTTTCTTGTCCTGGCTTTACTGCTAACTGGTTTTTAACTTTTAACTATAACATATTTTTGGTAAACGATATGATAGTATTATTTTTGGAAAGATAAATTTGTAACTAATTAAAAATGTAAAAAAATATTTTAAAATTTACATTAATTATATATGTATCAATGGGGTACAAAGTGATGTTTCCTTATATGGCCACTGATCAACTCTAACCTCCTTTTTTCTACCCTCTCTCTCAGAACTCATACTAATCTCTAGTAATCATTACTCTATGAAGTTTAATTTTTCTACCTTGAGCAGCTTGTCTGCTGGGACTCATAAGATGGTGCATCAGCATTTATGCTTGCTCGTATGCTATTTCCCATCAACCAAGACAAATCTGAATCACATCATTGTTTTTGTTTTAAGAAGCTTTGAGAAA
The DNA here is from genome assembly GCA_004027875.1 of Aplodontia rufa. Taxonomy (NCBI): domain Eukaryota; kingdom Metazoa; phylum Chordata; class Mammalia; order Rodentia; family Aplodontiidae; genus Aplodontia; species Aplodontia rufa. Next base: position 16,551 of record PVKS010020684.1, read on the forward strand.
AGTAAATTTGCTCTTTCCAATAATACCTGTTGATACACACCTGAAATTCTATGTAGCACAGATGTGCTATGCATTGTAATATCAAAAAATGGCAGAAAGAAGGTTAGAAAAATTATTCAGATCAAATTATGGGCAATAGAACTTTCCTTATTTTACTAAGAAACTATTGGATCCCAGGACAATGTGTTGTTACATCCTTCTAGCTCTTCTGCATTTTGACTTTGGAACTGGGTTGCACACATGTATCTTCTTTAAGGCCCCCTTTTAGATATTTAAAATATCTAATGTGTTTACATTTATTTTAATTAATCTTGGAAGAAACATTCTTTGCCTGTCTTGGTTCTGAAAGAGTTCCATAAGAACTGGAATTCATGAAACACACAGCAAGTTTAACTTAGCCTTCATTTTGAAATCACCTGATATCAATTAGCATTCCTCCAGTTTGGAGCTGATTTATGATGCCCTTGTAAGGGCCTGAAAATATGAAAGCAGAGAAGCAGTATTTCAAAATGCAGCATAAAATCAACAATAAAATGTATATTTATAACCTGAAAAGTATGATTTCATCTTGGAGAATTACCAACCCAATAGCAGTAATAAGCATGATTTTCATTGTACCATATTGTACTTATTAAGCACTTCAGGGGACTTGTGAATAAATCAAATTGTGGGATCAGTTTTGGATATCCGAACATATTTTTAAATATTGTAAAAATGTGGAAAAGTATCACAACTGGTTATCATTTGTTCATGCTTTCCAAAAGGGTTTTAATCATAAGCTTATTCTTACATCGTCCTATAAGCAGGACTGAGGCTGGAATGGCCTATAAAGTGATGTCCTTTTAATAAATGCAGATTTAATATGGTCTTGAAATAAGATTAGACCTTTCAAAAACTCCATTCAAATACCACAGATTTTGATTATGTGCATAAAAATCAGGGAGAGGTAGGTGGCTTGGAGGATGCAGTGTTATCAGAGAATTTAGTATGTTGTACATGCCTGCTTTGATTTAAAGTTTTAATAAAATTCATTATGGGAAGTTAAGGCACTGGATTGAAATGTCCCAAATTCCTCTGTTTGCATTAGATTGGCTTCCACAAGTCAACTCAATTTAGTCCACCCAATGTTTGTTGATAACGTACCATGTGACCAGCACTGCGATAGGTGTATGAATGACAAAGTTGAGGTAGTAATTTGGGTGACCTGCTGGTGTCATTGTGACAGAGTGGAAGTTCCAGGTTGGCCCCAGAGCAAGGCTTTCCTAGATTTGGTTAGTGTTCTTAATTGAGATCAATAATTGCAGATGGTGGGATAGGAATATGTGGCTTGGTCTGGACTTTAGAGGTCGGTATCCCTAACTACTATAGTCATTTCAGTGTTGCCCTAAGTTAAGTCCCAAGTAGTGGCTGGGTTAACTTTAAGAGTCTGACTTAAGTCATCTCAGATAGATAGTTCACTAAATGAGAACCCAGCTTGTTTGATTGCAGAGCGTTGATGATGTCCTAGGCACTATAAGGGCAGAACAGATAATCGAGATGAAAAAGTCCAGAAATTAATCAGCATTCTTTTTTATAGGACTATTAGATCATACTTTCTGTATCTGAAAGTTAAACTGTTTTTGCTTCTGATGGGTGTTTGTGGCAGGGCGTGAGATTAAGAAAGTAAGAGATGTGAGAGAGAGCCCTACAAATTTATCAGGTAAGTCCTCAAATGTGGTGTGGAGAGAGATGATGAAGCTGGATATCACCATTATCATGGCTTCTTCTCAAAGTTTTTTAGGAACTTACCCCTGCTGGGCCCTGCATCCAATGATGGAGAAGGCAGAGGCTTGGGTATGTCAGGCATGCTCTCTTTTCTAGGTTGTCTGTTCGGGCTAGATTGACCCTGACCTTCATTACCACCATGTTGATGACTCAGAGTTGGCCTATGAAACCCTGTGTTCTTGGCTACAAAGTAGTAACCCACAGCCTCTGCCAGCCAAATGGACATCACTTAGTAATATAGTCAGGAATATTATATCTTGTTTTGTCTCTTTACAATGTGCTAAAATTTTTCACAGACGATAGTGCAAAAAGGAAACCAAGATGAAGGTCATGAAGGTTATTTAAAATATTGTATATTTACAGTCCAATGGGTTGTATTTAGAGTTCCAAATTTGCTTAGATATCAAATTTTGGTTCTGACTGAGCAATGAAAGATTGTGATAGTTTTGGAAATAAATATAAAATCTGATGAGTCACTTCTCACATTTTATGATTCTTTTCTAACACACACAGGGTAACTGCCACTTGCCAGAGAGGTGCCGACCACAGGCACTTCCTCATAAGGCTGATAAAGGGGACCAGTGACACAGGTGAATAGCAGATAACCCCAATATCATTAGCATTTATTCATGATAATAATGATAGTAATGACTACCCTTAGTTCAGTACATATTCTTTAGTGATATACTCTTGTTTATATTTTACATAACATCCTTGTTTTATTTAATTTGAGCTCCACAGTATTCCTATGAATTAGCTATCATTGCTTCAGCATAGTTGAATGATAAGAATTCCAAAGCTCAGAAGTTGAGTTTAACTGGTTTGAAATAAGGAACTAAATCCCACCCGTTTTCATTCCATAGATCATACATTCTTATTCTTACCCTATCCTGCTTTCTTTGGGATGATATAGTATATTTTTTCTGATGTGTTTTCCATGTATTAATGAGGGTAGAAGTAAACTCAGGAAAACCCCTTGATGGACAGTTTAAATCATTGACAAGTATACCCTAATGCAATAAATGCTTTCCAAACTGTAGGTTTTAATCAGTTAATAAGATATGAAATCAATTATTATTAGTGGATTGTGAAAGGTAGTTTTGTACAAAAGGAAATAGAGGAAAATAAAATAGGAAATAGCGCACATACTACTAAGAGGTGATTATTGTTTCATGAAATTGCATTTGAGCATATATGTATGTATATTATATGTGCTATGTATATGATGTGTCAATTTAATGACAAATGAGTCATATATATACCACATATATAGTATATAAATATATATAATTTTTCAGGTAGATTTTTTTTATTTTTTTCTTGTTCAGGATTACTTTATTTATTTTTATTTGTTCAACATGGTATTACTACATATAGGAGGGAATCATTGCCACACAATCATGAACACATGCATAATGACAGAGCAAGCTGAGGCTACTGCCAGTTCATGATCTCCCCACTTTGGGTTCTCCCTGATTCCATGTTTCCCCTATTTTACTCCTGTGTTAGTTGGTATTCTCATGGAAGTTGAAGGTTCCCCACTGGGTTGATAAACCCTTACTCCCTCCCTCCAGCTGCCTTGATATCCCTTCTGTTCCTACCCGCTTCCTGTCCCACTCCCTTCATCCCCCAGTATCATAGGCTAGGTTCCCCCTGCTTGTGTAAAAATTCACCGATGTTGAGGTTATTATTAGCTTATCCAACTTTCAGTCTGTTTCCGATTGCATTCTAGCTTCCACAAATGAGAGAAAATATTCGGCCCTTGAGTCTCTGAGTTTGGGGTATTTCACTTAGCATAATTTTTTCCGTCTCCATCCATTTGGTTGCAAAAGGCCTGATGATATCGTTCTAATAGCAAAGTAGAATTCCATTGTATATATGTACCACAGGTTTTTAATCCACTAGTCCAGTGAGGGGCATCTGGGTTAGTTCCATAGTTTAGCTATAGAAAATTGAGCTGCTAAAAACATTGATGAAGCTGCATCTCTATAATATGCTGCTTCTAGCTCTTTTGGGAAAATACCCAGGAGAGGGATGGCTGGGTCATAAGGTGGTTCCAGCCCTAGTTTTTTTGAGGAGCCTCCACACTGTTTTCCAGAGTGGCTGTATAAGCTTGCAGTCCCACAAACAGTGTGAAAGTGTTCCTTTCTTCCCACAACACCCCCAGCATTGTTCATTGGTCTTGTTCTTCATTTTTGCCACTCTGACAGGAGTGAAGTTTTGATTTGCATTTCTCTGATTGCTAGCGATGTAGAGCATTTTCTCATGTTTATGCTCTTTTTCGACTTCCTCCATTGAGAAATTTCTATTTAGCTCCATAGCCCATTTATTGATTGGATTATTTGTGGTTTTGGTGTTCAGTTTTTTGAGTTCTTTGTATAGTCTGGTTATTAGCCCTCTGTCCGAGGTATAGAAGGCAAAGATTTTCTCCCATTCTGTGGATTCACTCTTGACACCCTTGACTAATTCTTTTTTTTTTTTTTTTTTTTTTAAAGAGAGAGGGACAGTGAGAGAGACAGAGAAAGAGAGAAACAACTTTATTTAGTTTTTCACATGGCCTTTGTTGCTCCAACACTTAGTTGTGTACGGGGTGCTAGGGTTTGAACCCAGGTCCTCATGCTTGCCAGGCAAGCACCGAAACTGCTGAGCCACCGCTCCAGCCCTTGACTAATTCTTTAGCTGTGCAAAAGCTTTTTAGTTTAATTGCATTCCATTCATTTATTCTTGCCTTTAATTCTTGTGCTATGGGAGTCTTGTTAAGGAAGGTGGTGCTGACACCTGTATCATGTAGTGTTAATCCTATTTTTTCTTTAAGCAATTGTATGGTTGCTGGTTTAATTTCCAGATCCTTGAACCATTTTGATTTGATTCTTGTGCAGGGTGAGAGGTAAGGATCCAATTTAATTTGTCTGCATATGGGTGTCCAGTTTGTCCAACATCATTTGTTGAACAGGCTATCCTTCTTCCACACTATGCTTTTGCCCCCTTTATCAAATATCACATGGTTAAAGATTTGAAGGTTTGGCTCAGCTTTCCTGGAATGAAGTCCACTTGATCATGATGTATTATCTTTTTGATGTATTTTTGGATCCAGATAGCTAGAATTTTATTTAGGATTTTTGCATCTATGGTCATCAGGGAAATTAGTCTGTAGTTTTCTTTTCTTAATGTATCTTTGTTGGGTTTTGGTATCAGGGTTATATTTGCTTCATAAAAAGTGTTTGCGAGGGTTCCAACTCTTTCAATTTCATGGAAAAGCTTGTAGAGGATTGGTGTTAATTATTCTGTAAAGGTCTGGTAGAATTCTGCCTTGAATCCATCAGGTCCTAGTCTTTTCTTTTTGGAAGGCCTTTGATTGCTGTTTCAATTTCACTACCTGAGATTAATTGGCTTAGAATTTCAATGTCCTCCTGTGTTAATTTGGGAATGTTGTATGTGGCAAGATATTTGTCCATTTCTTCCAGATTATCAAACTTGTCAGAGAATAATTTTTCAAAATAAATTCTGATAATCTTCTGAGTTTTGGTTGAGTTAGTGGTAATATCTCCATTTTTAAAAATTTTGTTTTGTTTTGTTTTTTGCTCCATTTCATTCTTCTTTTTGGTGAGGTTGGCAAGGGGTCTGTTGATCTTATTTATTTTTTCAAAGAACCAACTCTTTGTTTTGTTGATAATTTGTACTGTTTTTTTGTTCTCAATTTCATTGATTTCAGCTCTGATCTTTGTTATTTCCTGTCTTTTATTAGGTTTGGGATTGGATTATTCCTCTTTTTGTAGGGATTTGAGTTGGAGCAGAAGTCTACTTATTTGGGCCCTTTCCTGATTTTTGATGAAGACACTCAGGGCTATAAATTTACCTCTTAAGAATGCTTTCATACTATCCCAGAGATTTCACTATGTTGTTTCATCATTCTCATTCATTTCCAAGAATTTTTATCTCATTACCTCTTTTATCCATTCTTAGTTTAAGAGTGTATTATTTAATTTCCAAGTATGTGAGGAGTTTCTGTTGTTTTTCTTGCTGTTAATTGCTAAGATCATACCATTGTGGTCTGTCAGGATACATGGGGCTATATCAACTTTTTATATTTGTTAAGGTTAGCTTTGTGGACTAGGATATGGTCTATTTTGGAGAAGGATCTGTAAGCTGCTGGGAAGAAGGTAAACTCAGTCAATTTGGGATGGAATATTCTGTAAATGTCTGTTAAGTCCATTTGATTTATATAGTTGTTTAGGTTAGAGATATCTTTGTTGATTTTTTTGCTTTTGATCTGTCTATTGTTGATAATGGTGTATTTAAGTCCCCCAATATTATTGTGTTGAGATCAATGAGGGGTTTAATGTCTTTGAGTACTTTTTCCATATATTTGGGAGGGTTGTAATTGGGGGCATAAATGTTAAGTATCATTATATCTTCTTGATGAATGTGACTTTCTTTGCCCTTTCTGACTAGTTTTTGGTTAAAATTAACTTTATCAGATATACAGATCACAATGCCAACTTGCTTTGTTGGGCCATAAGCCTGGTAGACATTTTGCCAACCTTTCACCTTCAGTCTGTGTCTATTTTTGATTGTGAGGTGTGTCTCCTGTATGCAGCATACTGTTGGATTTTGTTTTTTTGATCCAGTAAGCCAATCTGTATCTTTTGATGGGGGCATTGAGTCCATTCATGTTCAGAGTTGGAATAACTATGGCAATCTGGGTCCCTGATGTTGTGGTTATTGTTGTTTTGTGCTATCCTGGATGTCTTTTAGTGTGTTTTGTGATTATTGACTTTCTTTGTTTATGTTTTTTGGCAGTTGTTTGTGTATTCCTCTGAATGAAGTATATCCTTGAGAATTTTGTATATGCAGGCTTTGTGTTCATGTACCTTGCTAGCTTGAATTTATCACTGAAGTATTTACTTTCCCTGTCACATTTAAAACTGTGTTTTGTAGGGCTGAAAATTGTTTTCTATGAAAATGTGAAAAATATGGTTCCATGCTCTCCTGGCCTTTATTGTCTGATCTGAGAAATCCATAGTAATCCTTATTGGTCTGCCTCTGAATGTGATTTGGTGTTTTTCTCTTGCTGATTTTATAATTCTTTCCTTGATTTCTCTGTTATTCATTTTATAAATGACATGTGTTGGTGAATTTCTCGTTTGGTTAGGTCTGCTTGGTGTCCTGTAGGTATCTTGAATTTGATTTTCTGGATCAATTCTGATATAGGGAACATTTTCCTTGGCAATTTCACTCAAAAGATTCTTAATGCCCCTTGTTTGTTGTTCAGTGTTTTCTTCAATTCCAATTACTCTCATGTTATTTCTTCTCATCTGATCAATAAGATTCTTTTCTTGTCTGTCCTCCTTGAACTCAACATTGATCAGCCTGTCTTTGTTGTCTGATTTTTATTCTTTTAGAGCTGAGGTTCTATTTTCTACTGAATTTACTCTGGTATTAGTATCTTCCAAAGAGCTTTTGATTTGGTTGACAGTATTTTTCAATTCTAAGAGCTCTGCATCTCTTTTTCAGACTGTCTGGCTCTTTATATAGGTGGTCTCTCATCTCCTGAAATTGCTCTCTAGTAATTCTTTGATTGAATTACTAATCATATTGTTGATAGATTTTTCTAGGGTTTCATCAAGGACCCCAACCATGGACTTCTTGGATGGAGAGCTGTGGGGTTGAGGTGAAGGATTGCTTCCCTTTTTCCTCATTTTCAGTTACAGGGAATGTGACTTGAGTTCCAAAACTGAATAATTCCCTTGGAGGCATTTTTGATGGTATTAGAGATTTTAATCTCTTTGCTTAGTTGGGCTGGAGTACAATTTGGGTAGCACAGTTCAATGGCTGGCACCCCAGTCTGTGACATATTGTGGACCTTTAGGTTTTCCACTACCTCAGGGGTTAGGGGGAAGAAGTCAGTAAGTGCAGCAAATGCATACAACAGGTAATATAAACTTTGGCTGTTATAGTGTTGATTAGCACCTATAGGAGCAATTGGATTAGCAGTCTTCTTCCATGAGAGCTCTCACACTATACTTAGTTAGCAAGCAAACACTGGTTTTCAAGTATGGCATTCACTTCAGTTTACCAGGACCTCTGTAGGTGAGGAGAAAAAAAAATCTAGAGAGCAAAGGGAATGAGGAAGGAAGGTAATGTAGAAAAGATAGAAATGGGATGAGAGTGGGGAAATGACTTTGAGGGAGGATGAGAGAGATCAGAATACAGTTTAGCAATTGACAGAGTAAAGGGGAGAAGAGGATAGTAGAGTCTTTTCAACCCAAGGATACTGAGGACTAGATTGCAATATTGCAGGCAGGCACAGGTCCAACCCAAGCAATATGGAGATGGCAGACAAACACAAGAAATCACAGTGACAGTAAAAAGTAACCACACAAGCAAGCAAACAAATAAAAATACATACACCTAGGAACACCAATTTTAAGAACAACAATAACAAAAAAATAAATAAATAAAAAATAAAAGAGTTGGAAAGGTTATGAATTGTTACCACTGAGGTGTAGTCACTTCCCAGTTGAGTTTGTTGGAGGGAATGAATTTTGGTGATCTCAGCTGGCAGTGAGATCCCCAGAAAGTCTCCCAGAATTTTCTCCTATAGAAGGATTGTAACCTTTCACCTTCCCTGTTTCCTGTCAGAAAAGACTTCAGGACCACCCGAGTTGCACTCTTGGGCAGTTTAGTGTCTGTCTGCCTAAATTTCTGTCCCACTTCAGCCAGGGACCCAGGAACCACTGGGAGTCATGTGGATCCTGGTGCAGTTGTAAGGGACTCTTGCTGTTCCAAGGAGAGTGGCCAGCCTGGACTGAGCTCACCCAGGACTGTTATCGCTCCACTTTTGGATTTCTAGAGGTCCTCACTTGCCTGAAGAGATGATGCATGGGACAGTCACAACCCCAGCAAGGGGAGGCAGGTGTGAAGGAAACACCAGGCTAGCTAGACCAGTGTTTGTGGAGGTCTCAAATGCAACCAGTAGGGGGCATAGAAGCCTGGTCCCACTTGGAGAGCCTAGGACCTACAGGATCACTTCTGTACACAGAATTCAGAGTCTGAAAGTAAAGAAGGCACGGGATACATGGCTGCCCCTTCTGTTTATAGGTCCCTGAGGCTGATGCTAGCCACTATCTCGTCTGAGAGTTCCATGCAGTATCTGTTGGACCTGCAGGCAGAGTCCCCCCAGGCTGATTAGTTCCCATTGAGCAGAATCCTGGTCATAGTCTCCACCTGCAGTTAGGGAGTGCAAGGAGGTGGACAGGAAGCCTCTAAATGGGAGTTCCTGGAGCAGAAGGGAGGGTCCACCAGGCTTACACAGCCCCCATGGCAGACAAAGTACTGGGGATTTGGAACTGCTCCTCTGGACTGAGCTCCCTATTCTACTCTGTAACTGGTGGTTTTGGGTTCACTGTTCACAAAGCAGTTTCCTATACCGTACTCCGGGAACTTTCAAAATAACAGTGCTGCCCCACTTCACATGATCAGATTTAGGGGACCCTAATTTGTATGTATTAAAGCAGTTCCAGGGTTCCTGCCGCTGCCACAGCCCGGGAGCATAGGAGTCCTGTGCCTAAGCTTTGCTGAACATTCAACACTGTGTCTGAGTTTACTTATGTGTGTACAGCTTCCTCCCCTCTGGGGCAAATTCCCTGTCCACTGGCTGGGTACCTGACGTTGGAACTTGCAACTTGTCCACAGCTCCGTGTCACTAAACTTCCTTCCTTGGAGAGTAATGAATTTGGGGAGAAATTTTGCTGTTCACCCACCTCACAGTAAGGCACTTCTCCCACCATTGGCGTCCTGCATTCATGGAGAGATTTTTTCATTCAGCACTGCCACGGGTTGCCATGATGAAAAATCTTCTGTAGATAGATTTTATATACACACTGAATATATATACATAATGTATAAATATATAATACACAATTTTTGACATATATTGTATATGTGTGTATTAACATTGCAAAATGTGTTTTTTTCTGTGGCTTTCAGTCAAAAAGTTTGAAAATTACTGTCTTAGGATACAGATAGGATGACCAAGTAATAAGACTAAAAGATTGATCACTTATATGTGTGAGGAATGAAAAAGAGTCTGGAAGCCTTTGGGGGAGCCATGTTAGTGAGGAGCAAGTAGGAAGTCAAAAAGGAGAGCAAGGGGCTTCCAGTGAAGTTATGAGACAATTTCCTGGGAAGAAAAAAAGCTACGTGACTTTTAATAATAGGAATATCCAATTCTTATGATTAAGCTGTTTTCTGTACAGATTTGCATCACACTTTATCTTCATTGTCACCCTCTCTCCTTTGCTGGAAGTCTTTAACACACTCTACTAGGTGTGCAACCTTGAACTTTTGGTCAGGGTATGTCCACTAAAACCCACAGCAGACAGGAAGAACTGAACAAAAGCAGGGGCTAGAAGCTTGGAGGGACCTGGGGATGTTGGAAGGAACACTGAGTTCCCTTACATGTCCCAGGGAAGGAGGACATCTAGTAAGTGAGTACTAATGCCTCTAGTAAGGTGGAGACCTAGTGACAGCCAAGAGGTTGACATTGGGATTCCATATATTTCCTGAGCCACCCATGCCTCTTCTTTTCTGCCACATCAATGGGTATCACAAAAGAGTAAGCAGGGTGGTGTGAGGGCAGAGGATTTTAAGGACAGATGTAATGATGCAGACTCCATCCTAGTCACTGGAGCAGTGCCTGTGTGTGCTCATCTCTGCTGTGGCATAGTCCTAGAGCTCACGTGGTAGGATGCTCACGGTGCCTCTGGTGTGTGGTAGGTGAGGATTCTGACACAGTCCATTTCCAGTGATATTTCTTTTTTATTGGATGACAGCTTGAAATGATGAAAAGCACACTGGCATCCAGAGGTGTAGGTTCTCATTCACTTCTGCTCTTTTTCCTGTGAGTTTTTGACCAAGTCTATTTATTTGGCTCTCTTCTTGGAGAATGAGAAAGGACGTGATTTTCCTCTGGCTTATAGAAGATCTAGTGTTTGTCCTGGACCAACAGTGTGCAACATGAGTCTTTGGAGCATGCCTCAGGACCCTTCAGAAGCTTTTGGAAAGCCTGGGGGAAGCTGGGTCCCTCCTGTGGCCTATTCCTTCCCTACCCACTTCCACAGCTTCTCTGGCACAGCCTGCATTTTTGTCTGTTTTGTGTATTGAAATTCCCTTTGCAAAAAGAATTTATGAAAAACTACTCTACTAGATAAACCACAAGGGAGGCTGTTCAGTTTTCAAGGATTAAGAGAGAGCAGAAACATGAGACCAATAGGAAAAGAAGCCATTGAAAATATTTTCCACCAAAAAATTGAAAAATTGCAAATGGATTTGAAAAGAATCTCATAGTCCATTTTATGGCAGATGGAGAGCAATATTATTAGTGACCAATATGTTCCAAATATTTGAACAACATATGATGGGCTATTTTTACATATTCTAAAATTAAGAATAAAAGTGAAATGAAATTTTAAGCAGTAACATTAATAAATTTTCTTTCTACCATTAGGAGATGACAAAGATAAATTAATACAACAAATGGAACAAATGACTTTACGCTGGAGTTGGTCTAATTTAGTTTGAACACAGATTTGGTCTAGGTCTCCCATAGATGGAAAAGCATTTGGCTTACATTTGATGGAAGTAGAGCTTCTCATTCTGGATGCCTGAGACCTGCCAGTTCTTCCTCAGGTCCATGTTAAAGTGGATGACATTGGAGCTGGTTTTAGGAACAAGAAACAAATGTTCAGCAAATAAGCCATCGACACCAATACCAGCTAACATTTATTGAACACTTACTAGGTATCAAAATCTGATTCAGGTGTTTTTCTCATAACTCTTAACCACAGCTCTATTAAGTAAGAGATACAGACAAAAAAATAAGTTTAACTGAGGTCAAAACACTTTCTCAGAGTCACTGTAGCTCATGGTAGTCATAACAATTGGTGGCTCTAATTTCTCTTCTTCCTTATTTAGGTCCCCTGGCTGCTCTTAGCAAGTGCCATATTAAGCCTTGTTTAGTAAACATGATTGGGTCATGTTCTATCACATGGTCTTTTATCATAATTTGTAATTTATTTGTTTACTTATTTATTCAATCAAAAATTTTAAGAGTATCATCTATGTGGGCATTATGTGTGGAACTTATATGATAAAATGTACTCTACGTATGTTTCTTTATCCATGAAAGCTTATATTCTTGTAGAACAGATATCTGTGCACATAAATAATTGCAGATTAAGAAATAGTTGTTGAGTGTGCTCTATGGCAAGGGGTAGGTGTTTTGAGAGCCAAAGGAGACAGAATAACTTCTCTGTAAAAGAAGTCTTATGAAGGAGGTGACTTTGGGCTGACCCTTGAGGGAGGATGACCAGGGCATATGTTTGCGGTCTGAAGGGAATTCTGGGAGGAAGCAACAGCTTGAACAGAGGCATGCACTAAGTGAATGGTGGTGAGTGGACAAGGGAAAGTCATTTGTCAGGAAAGAAATGAGGTGAAAGGGAGCATTAGATAATAAGGGGAGTTGAAGTGGTGGCTCAGTGGTTATGGTGCTTGCTTGGCATTTGTGAGTACACGAGTTCAAACCCCAGCACCACATACAAAATAAAGTGTCCAAGGAATGAAAGTCACATGAAAAACTAATAAAAATTGCTTCTCCCTCTCTCTCTCTCTTTCTCTCTCTCACTGTCCCCTCTTTCTTTAAAAAGAAAATAAGAGTGGGAAGATACTGGATTAAGATTAGAACAGGGGTCTCTTGACTCTTAAAGAATGTAGGCTTTCTTAGCTGAGATTGGATGGAAAACCATCAAAACAAAAATTGAACAGAAATGTGACATGACAGCACAATGCCCCAGAAAGATTAATTTGGCCACAGTACACAGAGTGGGTGGACAGGGCTGAGACAAGTAAAGCATTGACAATTTTGGAGGGCTTTGGAAAGTCTAAGTTGGGAACATGCAGTACTTAGGGAAGGGATGGTGGGAACAGAAAGGAGGAAATTATTGTAAATATGAATATAGACGTAGAGGCCAATGACATGGAGATGAGCTGAGCCTCTGGCTGAAATAAGAATACAAGAGAAGCAGGTTTCAAGGGTAAGATGATGAATTGGGTGTGACACATGCAGAGGTGACCTATAGGAGGGACTCCTATAGAAGACTACAAAGCAGGGGGACAGGAAGTATGAAGCTTTGTGCAGCGTATGGAGTGAAAGGACTTGTGGCTCTCAGTTGAGATAGACAACATTACAACAGTCTGCAAAGAGGTGCTACATTGAATGTTTACATTAGTTACAGTGGCACAATATGCGTAGTTTTCACGCTGATCTTCCCCCCATTCATGCTGTGACCTGAAAATGCAGTAAGGCATTTGCCCACTGGCTGAATGGATTTCCAGTCTATGGTATTTTAAGACTATATTAACACACAGGGATTTGTTTTGTTCGAGTGATTATTAGCACTTTTAATTATGGTTATATTCATCAAACATATGCTTTGTTTTAGAAAAAAGCCTTTCCTGATGAAATGACTTATGTTTTTAGCATCCTTGGGAAACTCTAGTCTTTGTCAGAGGAAGAGAGGGGACTCACTCTTTTGGCTTTGAAAGCTGCCTAACAATTTAGCATCAAGGAAATTTGCCTGGTCTTCTCTATGGAGACCATCCTGAGAGTAGAAATGTAATTGGTACTATGTGGTGAGATTAGGTTTGGGGACAGTGTGTCTTCTATTTGGTTTTTTTTTCTTTTGCATGTGGAAAGAACTTTAATCATTCCTAAGTGAAGTTTAAATTTGTGACCCAATTTACATGCATGAAACCAAATGCAAATGAGCAACATTTATTTTCCTTACTTTGCCCTTCCCTTGGCTTTTCTGGACTAGGTTTCCTAATAGTATTCATTTCTTCTCACTTACTGGATTCTGGTGTTGATGGCAGTGCTTGAGCTGGAAATTGGGCTGATGTTGTCTACTGAAGTATTGAGTGTATTTCACATTGTGCATATGTTTTATAGCTGCAGATCTTGAGGTGCAGTTCTTATTCCTTCATTAGCAACATGTGGAATGTTAGGAACCAGGGCTAGGAATTGGCCCTGGTTTTTTAATTCAGCAGTGACATTCAGCATGAATTGTTCCAGGAATCCCTACAGAAATAGGGTTTAGGGTTTTGTGGGCTTGGAACAGACTAAAAGACTTCCTCCCTTATCTCCTACTCCACAGATCCTATGATAAGAAACAACCAAGCAGCTGAAAGCAAAGTTATGATGGGTGTCTCTGCTGTTAAACACATTCCTGAGGATAACAGTTGTGATCAACCTATCTCCCCATGCCTGGGGAGTTGATTAGCAGTCCATAAACCCTTATCTTATTAGTGGAGAAAAGTGTCACGAAGGTAAGGGATACTTTTTACATGAAAACAGAGTAAATCTAGAAACAAATGGAACGTCTTTTTAATATTCTTTCATCAATAATTTATTATTTATGCCCCTAGAAATTTGAAAAGAAAGTATTAATTGTGCATCAATCAATACAAATAGGATGGTGTTCTTAAATACTCATTGATGGTTAAAAGTTATGTTTTTACATAGTTTTGTCTACTATCAAAAGTTGTCATGGATGACTTCACAACCAGGAACCTATAGAATTTATAAAAAGAAGTGATCATACGTGATTCTTTTGGGACTTGGAAGTTCAGAATTAGATCTGGGGTGGGTGAACTTAAGATACAGGGACGGACCAAGAGCAATGAGGGTAGTGGAAAAGGGAATGTGAATAAAGTAAACTGAGGAGGCCAAAGACCCCCTTGAAGTAAAAGTCACCCTGTTAGGACAGTACCAGGATCACTCTATGGGCTAATACATACCCTCAAAGGTCAGAGGGAGAAATACCCAGAGAATCCCTATAACAAAATGTGGCTCTGACCTCTGGCTTCACCTCTGCCTTATAACCATTTCCTGAACTACTATCTGTGGGAGTGTGAGACAGATGAAGGAAGCCATGTCTAGCCTCGATGAGATCTTGGCCAACAGGTGTTTACTCATCTGTCCCCAGACTCGGTGACCCAGGCATTTGTGAAGTTCTCTTTAAAGAGAGAGAGAGAGAGAGAGAGAGAGAAGGAAGGACAGTGAGAGAGAGAGAGAGAGAGAGACAGAGAGAGAGAGACAGAGAGAGAGAATCAATTTTTATTGAGTTTTCCACATGGTTCTCATTGCTCTGACACTTAGTTGTGTACATGGGTGCTGGGGTTTGAACCTGTGTACTTGTGCATGATGGGCAAGTGCTGTAACGACCAAGCCACTGCTCCAGCCCCACTTGTGAAGTTCTTAAGGGCAGTGGCCATGTTTCTTTCATCTTTGAAGCTCTATGATTTTGTGGTTTCTGCCTCATGGTGTTAAATATTTATTGGACAAATGGTTGATGCAGAACACATAATCTTTTATTAAACAGTTCCAGAATGTGAGGACCATAAAACTTCATTCAGTAATTTTTTAAATCTGACCCAATGTTCCTCCTCCACCTCCTCCTCCTCCCTCTCCCTCTCCCTCTCCCTCTCCCTCTTCCCTTCCCTTCCCTTTCTTCTTTCCCTTCTTCCTCATTCAATATTTTGGAATTTATATATCTACCAATAGTTTATAGCATCTATGAATGCTTATTATATGCTGTTTATTGGTAAAGGGATTTACATTGTGTTAAGGGCCTATGTTGTGGGTATTATTTTTATGCCTGTTATTTGGATAAGAAAACAGAGGATCAGTAGCTCACACAGCTAAAAGTGATGGGGCCAGCTGCTATTTATTTCAAAGGCTATACTTCCTATCTGCAGAAAAGACACATTTTAAAAATATTCATTTGGATAGATTCCTAGGGCAGGAATATATTCTTTATTTTAATACCCATATAAATTTCTTTTATTTTTTAATTTTTTAAAATATTTGCCCAACATAATTTTACATATTGGAGGGAATCAGAAATCTATTCTTATCTGTACCATTATGTGGCCTTCTGTGGTAACAAAAAGAAAAGGTTGGCTTGGTTTCATTATGTTATAGATTTAAAGACCACTCTGAAGTCAAGCCCTAAAATTTCTTTTTTTTAAAAATTTTTATTAGAAGTATATAGAGATACAAATGAGGGGGAAACAATATCAAACCAACAGTAGTCAATGTATATATACTTTATTATCCAGGGGTAATGCCAAAACATGGATGACCACTTGGGTTTCACCTGTTGCAGTTGCCCCCAGAAGAACTCATGCGTTAAATGGGTATCTCGTGGAGGAATGACATCGGCTTCTGGGATGGTTACCCCCTATTCCCACTCTCCAGTCACCTATGAGTTCTTCATACACCCTCCCCTATCCCCATTCCCCTCCCTATGCCTCCAAGTATCCTAAGGAGCCATACCCCTATTACTCTGAGAGTCATTCAGTTTGAAGTATTGTTAGGTTAGCCGTCTACCCTACTGCTACCCTATTCTAGTATCCACAGATGAGAGAAACCATTCGGCCCTTGAGTCTCTGACACTGGGATACTTCATTAAGCATAATTCTTTCCATCTCCATCCATTGGCTATCAAAAGCCATAATATCATCTTCTCTAATGGCTGAGTAGTATTCCACTGTATATATGTACCAAAGTTTTTGTATCCACTCATCGAGTGAGGGGCATCTGGGTTGGCTCCATAGTCTAGCTATGGTAAATTGAGCTGCTATAAACATTGAGGAAGCCACATCACTATAATACGCTGATTCTAACTCTTTTGGGAAAATACCAAGAAGTGGGATAGCTGGGTCATAAGGTGGTTCCATCCTTAATTTTTTGAGGATTCTCCACACTGCTTTCCATAGTGGCTGAACCAGTTTGCAGTCGCACCAGAAGTGTAACAGTGTTCCTCTTTTCCCACAGCCCCTCCAGCATCTGTCCTTGTTTGTATTCTTCATTTTTGCCACTCTTAACAGGAGTGAGGTAGAATCTCATTGAAGTTTTGATTTGCATGTCCCTTATAGCTACTGATGTAGAGCATTTTCTCATATATTTATGTGCTTTCTGGACTTCCACTGGAGAGAAGTTCCTTTTGAGTTCTTTAGCCCACTTAGTGATTGGATTATTTGTGAGTTTGGACTTTAATTTCTTTAGTTCGCTGTATATTCTGAATATTAGCCCTCTGTCCAAGGTGTAACAGGCAAAAGTTTTGTCCCATTCTGTAGGTTCTCTCTTGATGTTCTTGACTAGATCTTTAGCTGTGCAGAAACTTTTTAGTTTAATTGCATCCCATTCATTTATTCTTGATTTTACAGCATGAGCCATAGGAGTTTTGTTGAGGAAGTAACTGCCGACTCCTATATGCTGTAGTGTTGACCCAACTTCTTTTTCTAGTAAGTTGTAGGCTTAATATGTGGGTCTTTGATCCATTTTGATTTAATTTTTGTGCAAGGCCAAAGATAAGGATCGAGCTTCAGATGTCTACATATGGCTGTGCAGTTTGTCCAACACCATTTGTTGAACAGGCTATCTTTCTTCCAGACTATGCTTTTGCCCCCTTTATCAAATATCAAATAGTTAAGGATATGGGGGTTTGTCTCAGGATCTTCTATCGGTTCCACTGGTCTTCGGTTCTGTTTTGATACCAATACCATGCCGTTTTTGCTACAGAGCTGTAGTATAATTTCAGGTCAGGGATTGAGATACCCCCTACTTCTTCCTTCCTGTAGAGTAATGTTTTAGCTAGTCTGGGTCTCCTGTTATTCCATATGAACTTGAGAATTGCTTTTTCTATGTCTGTGAAGAATGCCATTGGTATCTTGATGGGGATTGCACTGAATCTGTATAGGGCTTTGGGTGGAATGGCCATCTTTATTATATTGATTCTGCCTAACCATGAGCATGGAATGTTTTTCCATCTACTCAGGTCTTCTGTAATTTCTTTTTTTAGTGCTTGATAGTTTTCTTTGAAGAGGTTCTTAATATCCTTTGTAAGGTTGATGCCCAAGTATTTCATTTTTTTGGAAGTGATGGTGAATGGGAGAGATTTCCTGATTTCTTCTTCTGCGGATTTGTTGCTGGAGTAAAGAAACACTAGTGATTTGCTGGAGTTGATCTTGTAGCAAGCTACTTTGCTAAAATCACCTATAAGCTCTAGGAGTTTTCTGGCCAATCTTATTGGGTCTTCTAGGTATAAAATCATGTTGTCTGCAAATAGAGATAATTTAACTTCCTCTTTTCCTATATGAATACCTTTGATTTCCTTGTCTTGCCTGATAGCTCTGGCAAGGGTTTCCAGGACTATATTGAACAAGAGTGGGGATAGCGGACAGCCTTGTCTTGTACCTGAATTCAGTGGAAATGCTTTCAGTTTTTCTCCATTGAGGATAATGTTGGCTATGGGTCTGTCATAAATGGATCTGACATAGTTAAAGTATCTTCCCTTGATCCCTATCTTTTCCAAAGTTTTGAGCATAAAGTGGTGTTGAATTTTATCAAATGCTTTCTCTGCATCAATTGGGATGATTATATGATTTTTGTTTTTAATTCTGTTTATGTGTTGAATTACATTTGTTGATTTACATATGTTGAACCAGGCTTGTTTTCCTGGAATGAAGCCCACTTGATCATAATGAATTATCTTTTTAATGTGCTTTTGTATTTGATTAGCTAAAATTTTATTAAGGATTTTTGCATCAATGTTCATCAGGGAAATTGGTCTGTAGTTTTCTTTCCTTGATGTGTCTTTGTTAGGCTTTGGGATCAGTGTAATGTTTGCTTCATAAAAAGTGTTTGGGAGTGTTCCCTCTCTATCAATTTCCTGGAAGAGCTTGTAGAGGATCGGTGTAAGTTCTTCTGTGAAGGTTTGGTAGAATTCTGCAGTATATCCATTCGGACCTGGGCTTTTCTCTTTTGGGAGAGTTATGTTTGTTTCTTCAATTTTGTTCTCTGTTGTAGGTTGGTTTAGGTTTTCATTGTCTTCCTGTGTTAAAGAGGGGATGTCGTGTGTGTCCAAAAACCTGTCCATGTCCTGGAGTTTATCAAATTTGGCAGAGTCTGAGTTTTCAAAATAGGTTCTGATAATCTTCTGTATCTTGGATGAGTCTGTGGTGATATCCCCATTTTCATCTTTGATTTTGTTGATTTGCTTCATTTCGATCTTCCTTTTGGTGAGTTGGCAAGGGGTCTGTCGATTTTGTTAACTCTTTCAAAGAACCAACTCTTAGCTTTGTTAATAGATTGAATAGCTTTTTTGTTCTCAATTTTGTTGATTTCAGCTGATTTTGGTGATTTCCTGTCTTCTGTTAGATTTAGGGTTGGACTGTTCCTCTTTCTGTAGTCATTTGAGTTAAAGCATAAGGCTATTAATCTGCTCTCTCTCTAGATTTTTGATGTATGCACACAATGCTATAAATTTACCTCTTAAGAAAGCCTTCATACTATCCCAGAGGTTTCGGTATGTTGTTTACTCGTTCTCGTTCAATTCCTAAAACTTCATAATCTCTGTTCTCATTTCCTCTTTTACCCATTTTTCATTTAAGAGGTAATTTTTCAATTTCCAAGTATTTGAATAGTTTCTGTTGTTTCTCTTGTTGTTCATTGCTAAGATCATAGCATTATGATCTGACAGAATACATGGGATTATATCCACTTTTTTATATTTGCTAAGATTATCCCGGTGAACTAGGATGTGGTCTGTTTTAGAGAAGGATTCATGGGCCGATGAGAAGAAGGTAAATTCAGCTGTCTTAGGATGGAATATTCTGTAAATGTCTGTTAAACCCGATTGATTAATAGAGTAGTTCAGATTGGAGACATCTGTATTGATTTTTTGTTTTGATGATCTGTCTAGAGTTGATAGTGGTGTGTTGAAGTCCCCCAGGATTATTGTGTTGAGATCAATGAGGGATTAATGTCCTTACGTATTCTTTCCATATATTTGTTAGGGTTATAATTGGGGGCATAAATGTTGATTATCGTTATATCTTCTTGGTGAACTGTCCCTTTTAGTATGATAAAGTGTCCCTCTTTCTCCTTTCTGACTAGTTTTTTAGTTGGAAATTAATTTTGTCAGAAATTAGAATTGCCACTCCAGCTTGCTTTTTTGGGCCA
>PVKS010020685.1:0-36409 GCA_004027875.1 Aplodontia rufa
TCCACTTTCTCACTGGCCACAATTGGTCAATATAATATCTTCTGTAAATTTCACATGCATTACCTTCTCTCTTTGACTCTGAATTAATTAATATTCTTCAACCCCTCACTATTAAGCCTAAGTAACATTTAATACTGTGATTGTTAATCTGAATAACACTTTTATGTTTTTGAAGTCTGACAATGTGATAGTTAAATACTAGTGTCACAGAAAATACTGATTATCAGTATCATTAGATCCATAGGCAGAATTCAAAAGTCTATTATAGTCTGTTCTAAATAACCAGTTTAATACTGCTTATTGTAAACTTTGATAATCTTCTATTAGCACATGAAGTGTTGGATATTTTAAGGGTAATAAACAGTTCACAGTAAAGGGTTTAAACTTCTGAACTCAACTTTCCTGGCAATACCCATCCCAAGTAAAGGACTGAACAAAATTCTCAATCTAACAGCTTAGTACTTAAGTGGGGCGGGGGGGGGGGGGAGGAAGAACATCACCTGAGTCTTATATTGTTTCCACAAAAGGATCTCCAGTCAAATAAGTGAGAAGACTCTCTTAAGACATGAGAAATGAAGCTCGAAGAGGTTCACATCAATCCCACAGTTCCCCAATAAGTGGGCTATGGCTGGGGACGAGGATGAAAATCTAAAACAAATTATCAATGATCTAATAACAAAAAGGAACAACAAATTAAAAGAAGTGATAATGAAAGGAATTAATGAGAAAACTGAAGAGTTGAGATACTCAATCATTAAAGAAACTGATATTTTCAAAAAGGAAATATCAGATCTAAAATTTATACTCAATGACATGAGAGAGACCATGGAAGAACTTAATAATAGAACCTCTGCTACTGAAGAAAGAACATCTGACAATGAGGATAAGCTGACCAAACTTGAGTGCATCAATGACAAAAAATGAAAACAACTAAGAGAACATGACCAGAATTTTTAAAATATCTGGGATAAAATGAGAAGAAACAATCTGAGAGTAATTGGGATACAGGAAGTAACTGAGACACACACGAATGATAAGAGGAACATCCTCAAGGCAATTGTGAAATAAAACTTTTCTCATATAAAAATGGAATCAGACATGCTCATTCAGGAAGCTTACAGGACATCTAATAGGCCTAATCAAATGAGAAACTCACCAAGACACATCACATTCAAAATGTACAACAGGGATACCAAGGAAACAATATTAAAAGCAGCAAGGGAAGAATGCCAAATCACATTCAGAGGTAAACCAGTAAGCATTATCTGTGACATTTCAACACAGACTCTGTAGGCAGGAAGGTCTTGGAAAGATATCTTTCAATGTCTGAATGATAGTAACATGCAGCCAAAATTCTATAACCAGCAAAACTCAGCTTCAAATTTGATAGAGAAATAAGAACTTTTCATGATAAAACAAAACTGTAAGCATTTGTAAACAGAAAACTCATCATACAAAGAATTCTCAAGGAAACACTTTGAATGGAAGAACAAATAATTGATATCCAAAACCCATAAGCTGAAGAAATTCAGTAAAAAACCACCCATCAATAACTAACCAAGACAAACACAGAATTAGCTAAATAAGACTCAATGACTATGAACCAATTACACACTTCTCTCTTAACACTGAATGTGAATGGTCTAAATGCACCACTCAAAAAACACAGACTTGCAGACTGGATCAAAAGACAAAATCCAACCTTATGCTGCTTACAAGGAACTCACCTAACAGGCAATGACATCCACAGATTAAGCGTGAAAGGATGGAAAAATATCTCCCATGTGTACAGCACAAGAAAGAAAGCTGGATTCACAATATTTATATCCAACAAAGTAAATTTCAAACATAAATCAATTATAAGTGACAAATAAGGACACTACTTAGTACTAAAAGGAACCCTACCACAGGAAGAAATAACCATAGTTAATATTTGCTCTCCAAACAACAGTGCACCCAATTATGTGAATAAATTCCTTCACAACATCAAACCACTCATGGCCCTCAACGCAATAATACTGGGAGACTTCAAAACTCCTCTGTCACCAGTAAACATATCATGAAAACAAAAAAATTAATAATTATATTGCAGCATTTGAAGGTAAAAGGATGGCTATGGGAGAAATCATGCTGAGTAAAATCAGCTTAACCCAGAGAACTAATGGTCGATTGTCTCCACTCAACTGTGGAGATTGGGACTAGACCCTGACCAATGAGAAAGTTGGTCTATTATCATGTGTTAAACCCAGATAAGATATAATGTTATACAACATAATCCTTTTTTAGAGATATGGGGGGAAGGGGAAGGGAGGGATAAGGGTGGGTAATTCTGGGGGCTCTCCTGGGGGTAATTGTAATATCAGAATCTATACACATTTGATATTATTTTGCTAAAAACTTGTATGGTTGTTCAAAAATAAAAAAAAGAAGAAAAAAAAAGCAATCATCAGCATATATAACTCCATAAATCAAATTGACTTAACTGACATACATAGAATATTCCATCCCAAGTTAGCAGAATGCACCTTATTTTCTGCATCACATGGATCCTTTTCCAAAATAGATCAAGAGTAGATATTATTCCATGTATCTTATCAGACCATAATGCCATGACTCTAGCAATTAACAGTAAAAATCTTAACAGAAAACACACATATTCATGGAGGTTGAATAATACCCTACTAAATGATGAATGGATCCAAGAAGACATGAGAGAAGTAATCCAAAAATTCTTAGGAGAGAATTAAAATGAGTACACAACATATAGAAATCTCTGGGAAAGCAGGAAAGCATTCCTAAGGGGAAAATTTATAGCCCTGAGTGATCACATTAAAAATGAAGCAAGATCCCCAATAAATAAGCTTATGCTCCATCTCAATACCCTTTCAAAAGGAAGAACAATCTAACTCCAAAGCCAGCAGAAGACAAGAAACAATCAAGATAAGAGCTGAAATCAATGAAATTGAGAACAGAAAACAATTAAAAAATTGATGAAACAAAGAGCTGGTATTCTGAAAAAATAAAAAAGATAGACCTCTAGCAAATCTCACTAACAGGAGAGAAATGAAACAAATCAATAAACTCTCCAATTAAAAGAGAGTGATCACCACTGATCCCATGGAAATCCAACAAATTATAAGACCATATTTTGAAAACCTATACTCCTCCAAGTTACATAATTTGGAAGAAATGGATAAATTTCTAGACAGATACAGCATCCCTAAATTTACACAGGACAGTATTGAATTCCTAAACAACCCTACCATAGGCACTGAAACCCATATTGCAATTAAAAGTCAACCAAAGAAGAAAAGCCCGGGATGTGACGGCTTCCCCACTGATTTTTATCACATTTTTTTGTGTGTTTTCTCTGTAAGCCACAATTTTATTCATTAGATACCACAATTTTTGTTGTAATTATTGTTAAACAATAAATAAAAATCTATTTTCCTTACATTTGACCAATAACTCTTGTTCATTTTCAATTTCTTTTTTTTAAATTTTTTTTATTTTTGAGCAACCTTACAAGATTTTAACAAAACAATATAAAATGTGTATAAGATGTGTATATATTCTGGACATTGCAACTGTCCCCAGGAGTGCCCCCCCCAATTACCCTCCCTTATCCCTCCCTTCTCCTTCCCATTATAGATCTTTTTACCACATTTTTGAGGAGGAACTAACACCTCTCCTATTTAAGTTAGTTCATGAAATTGAAAAGGAGGGATCTATCCCAAGCAATTTCTATGAAGCAACCATAACTCTGATACCAAAACCCAACAAAGACACATGCAAAAAAGAAAAATACAGACCAATATCCCTGATGAATATGATTGCAAAAATCCTTAATAAAGTCCTAGCAAACCTTATTCAAAAACTTAGCAAGAAGATAATCCATCTTGATCAAGTGGGCTTCAACATACGCAAAAAAGTTAACGTAATTTAACACTTAAACAGAACCAAGGACAACAACCATATAATCATCTCTATGGTTGCAGAAAGGCCTTTGACAAAATTCAACACTCTTTTATGCTCAAAACTCTAGAAAAGATAGGGATCAAAGGAACTTTTCTGAACTATGTAAAGGCTATATATTCTAAACCCTCGGCTACTATAATACTAAACGGAGAAAAGTTGAAAGCGTTTCCACTAAACTCAGGAACAAGGCAAGATTGTCCTCTCTCACCACTTTTATTCAATATCATTCGTGAGTCCCTATCAGGAACAATAAGGCAAGAGAAAGAAATAAAAGTGATATTAATTGGAAGAGAGGAAGTCAAACTCTCCCTTTTTGCCAATGATATGATCTTGTATGTGGAAGATCCAAAAAATTCCACCAGTAAACTGCTTGAAATTATAAACAGATTTAGAAAAGTGGCCAGAAACAAGTTCAACACCTATAAATCAATAGCTTTCCTGTATACTAACAATAAAAGGGCAGAGGACGAAATTAGGAAATCAGTCCCATTTATAATATACTCAAAAATAAAAAAGTACTTGGGAATTAATCTAACAAGACAAATCACACATTATTACAATGAAAATTGTCAGACATTGAAGAATGAAATCCAAGATGACCTAAGAAGATGGAAAGATGTTCCGTGCTCTTGGTTAGGCAGAATCAATATAATAAAAATGGCCATTCTGCCAGAAGCACTATGTAGATTCAATGCAATCCTCATTGAGATACCAATGTCATTCTTCACAGATATAAAAAAGGCAATTCTCAAATTCATTTGGAATAATAATAAAGCCAGAAGAGCCAAACCATTACTAAGCAAGAAAGAAGAAATAGGTAGTTTTGCTACATCAGACCTAAAACTATTCTATAGAGCTGTAATAATAAAGAGAGAATGGTACTGGTAGCAAGATAGTAATGAAGACCAACGGAATAGAATAGAAGACCCTGAAGCAAACCCTCAAATCTTTAAGCATATGATTTTTAACAAAGGGGGACAAAATATTACATGGAGAAGAGACAGCCTATTCAAAAAATGGTGCTGCACAAACTGGTCAGCCACTTGCATAAAGTTGAAATTTGACCCTTGTCATTCACATTCATGAAAATCAAATCCAAATGGATCAAGGAGCTAGGAATTAAACCAGTTACCTTGCAACTGATGGTAGAGAAATTAGGACCAACACTTCAGCATTTGGGAGTAGGCAAAGACTTTCTCAACATGTCTCCTAAAGTGAAGGAAGTATAGTCAAATATCAGAGATTGGGATGCCATAAAGCTACGAAAACTACATTAAGATATCACCTCACGGCAGTCAGAATGGCAAAAATGAAGAAAATAAACAATAATAGATGCTGAAGGGGATGTGGAGAGATAGGCACACTAACACACTGTTGGTGGAGGTGCAGACTATTACAGCTCCTCTGGAAAGCAGTGTGGAGAATCCTCAAAATTCTAGGGATGAGCCCACCATATGATCCTGCTATTCCTGTCCTGGGTATCTTTCCAGGGGATTTAGAATCAGCACATTATAGTGACACAACAATATCTATGTTCATAGCAGCTCAATTTACAATAGTTAAATCATGTAAACAACCCAGATATCCCTCACTGGATGAATGGATGCAAAAGCTGTGTTACATATATGCCATGGAATTTTACACAGCAATTAAAAATAATGATATTGCAGCCTTTGAAGTAAATGGATGGCTATGAAAGAAATTTTGCTGAGTGAAATCAGCACAACCCAGAGAACCAAGGGTCGAATGTCTTCACTCATCTGTGGAGACTGGAACTAGACCCTGGACATTGAGAGAGGTGGTCTATTATCAGATGTTAAATCCAGATAAGGTGTAATGTTACACAACCTAATACTTTTTTTAGAGATGTTGTGGGAAGGGGAAGGGAGGGATAAGGATGGGTAACTGGGGGGGAACTCTTGGGGGTACATCTAATCTTCAGAATCTAAATACATTATATATTACTTTGTTAAAATTTGTATGATTGTTCAACAAATAAATTCCTCAATAAAAAAGCCACATGAAAAACTAAAAAAAAAAATTGTATGATTGTTCAACAAATAAATTTCTCAAAAAAACTAAAACAAAAAGCTAAAAAGCTTTTGCATTGCCAAGGAAATAATAGTCAAGAGATTTCCTACATAATTGGAGAGAATCATGGGCTGGGATTCCTCTGACAAGGGCCTCATATCCAGAAACAACAAAATCCTCAAAAATATCAACTTCAAAAACACAAACAACCCAATCAATAAATGGGCCAAAGAACTAAATAGAAATGTTTCAACAGAGGACATTGATCAGGCCAATGAATACATGAGAAAGTGCTCTAAATCATTAGTAATCAGAGAAATGCAAATGAAAAGTACATTAAAATATCAACTCATGCCAGTCAGATTGGCAAAAATGATGAAAATAAATAATAATAAATGCTGGAGAGGCTGTGGAGAGATAGGCACACTAACACACTGTTGGTGGAACTGAACACTGGTACAGCCCCTCTGGAAACCAGTGTGGAGAATCCTCAAAAACTAGGGATGAGCCCACCATACGATCCTGCTATTCCACTCCTGGGTATTTTTCCAGGGGTTTTAGAATTAGCACATTACAATGACACAGCAATATCTATGTTCATAGCAGCTCAATTTACAACAGCTAAATTATGGAAACAACCCAGATGTACCTCACTAGATGAATGGATCCAAAAACTGTGTTACATATATAATCTGGAGTTTTACTCAGCAAATAGAAGCAATGATATTGCAGCCCTTGAATATAAATGGATGGCTATGGGTGAAATTATGCTGAGTGAAATCAGCATAACTCAGAGAACTCAGGGTAGAATGACTTCACTCATTTGTGGAGGCTGGGGCTAGAGCCAGCAACTCTTTGAAGAACCAGACCAGAGCAGTGACTGTTCACTCACTGAACTGAGCAATTAAAAGAACTAATGCACAATGGTCATTCAACCATGCTGAGAAAGAGTTCATTTGCCTGGTAAATGCTAATGCTGCCAGAATCACATTGGATTCACAGCTGTTAGCCCCCAACAAAAACAGGTAAATAACTTTGGAATGTGATGATGCAGCCAGCCCCACGCATGTGGGGCTGGGGTCAAGAGTCATTCACAAGAGACTCCATCAGACACCCATCTCTGCTAAAAGTCCCCAGGGATTCACGAAAATGCACTTTTTATTTTTTTTTATTTTTGAACAACCATACAAGTTTTTAACAAAATAATATCAAATGTGTATAGATTCTGGATATTACAATTACCCCCAGGAGAGACCCCCCCAATTACTCACCCTTATCCCTTCCTTCTCCTTCCCCCCATATCTCTAAAAATGGATTATGATGTATAGCATTATATCTTATCTGGGTTTAACACAAAAATGCACTTTTGCACTGACCCCTGCCCAGCAGCTGTCAGTAGACCTGAATGACATCACCTCGTTCTCAATGCTAGCATTGAAGTTCTGCTGTGTAAGTGTGTTATACAGGCCACTGCACTGTTGCTCTGTGTACAGAAGAGCTCAGAACCATCCTCGTGTGGCACAGGCCAGCTCTTCCCTGGCAGGCTCTATGGAAGTTTGACAGCACCTGCAATGCATGAAGGTCAGGAAACACCAGCACAGGTGGAAGTCAGTGGACACCTGCAGAGGTGGAGGTCAGCAGGCACCTGCAGTGTAGAGGGCGCCTGCAGAATTGGGGGTTGGCATTTGCCCTGCATGTTAGTGCTTGATTCAAGTCTGGCAGGTGATGAAGTCCACGCTGACAGGATCAGACCTGGGACACTACATGGAGAGGAGGTGACTACTGTGCTGCGGGGATAAAGGCCCAGGTGCTGTTAGTTGGCCCCTGAGAGGATCCCCTTGGCACTACTGTGAGGTGAAGCACAGCTGGGTAAGCCTGTGCTCCTGAGCTATTAGAAGACTAAGGATCATGCTGCTATAGGAAGGAAGCAAGTGGTTCAAAGTAGAAGATGCATTGGAAGTTCTCCAGCGTCCTCTACCTGTCCACACAGAGTGTCCAGAAGAACTAGAGCTGGGCTGCTCCCCAAGGGAAGGAAACTGCAGGCCCTTCCCTGCAGTTCCCCATTCTCTCTCCTACCAAATGGCAACCCTGGGGTCTGAAGCATCCACAAAGGAGGCACCATCACCAGGGTTGCCATTTGGTAGAAGAGAGAATGGGGAGGCTCTGCCCTCCACCCTGAGCTCAGGGGAACAGGATTCTTCCCTTCCCTGGTTCAGGCATCCTCATGATGCTCACAAGGGAATGAAGGGACCTTGTAGGGGTTTGAAACATTTTGCATGAGTTACAGATGTTTTTAGGCACTCTTTTAAAAACAGTTTGCAATATGATACTAAGACATAGCCATATGACCTTTCAGACACATGACTTGTGTCCTCCTGCTATTTTTGACACATTTTGCAATGGCACATTGTTTAAATTTATTTTTCCCTCATTTGATGTTATGTGGAACAGTCAGTTCACTGGAGCAGGGACTGCTGGTGACCTGTCCAGATGACCAGCAGAGACTGGCATTTGCACAGCCCCAGGGATGGGTGGCTCTGACCTCTCCAGAGCAGGTGCCCAGTGAAGTTCAATGTTCTGGCTGAGCTGGACCCAAGCCCTGGGATTTCCATGTGGAGTCAGCCCCAGCCCTGCCCTGGGAGGGCACTGGACAGGTATCCAGGAAGAGGCCCCGCAGAAGGCATGTCTGCTTCCACACTGCCCAGAGCTGGAGGCCAGGGCAGCTGAGAACTTTGTCACCTGCTGTCATCCACAGTGTTCCAGCTGGCTGCTTGGCTAGCAGCTTCAGGAGGGAGAGTATCAGTCTCCAGCAACAGCTCCTAAAGAAATCACAGCCCAGGAGGAAGCAGGAAGAGGGCAGTCTACCTGGCAGGAAAGACCTGGCCCTGCCCACAAGTATGCCTATCTCTGCAGACAAATCCTTTCATCTTCCATAAGCACTGTGTGCTTGTGGTGTTGGTATTTTCTGATTGTCATTGTATATATGAAACGATATGTGAATGTGTGCATATGCACACACACAAATGAACAGTTTGTGACGCACACTGTTCTTCTTTTTCATGATTTCTTTTCATTTTAGTGATATTGTACTACTGTGAAGGTAGCTTTTTATTTTTATTTTTTGATTTATTATTTGAGGGTTTTTGTTATTTTTGTTTAAAATTCTTCTTCTTTTTCTCTTTTGATTTCTTCTTTCTCTCCTAACAGTCAAGTGTCAGACACACCACCCCACCCTCCATGAGCTCTCATTTGCTTTTCTCCCTTCCTTCCTACTGTTCTGGCCTGCATTCCTACCGCTACATTTTTTTCATCTTCACACCTTCTAGGTTTCACGTTTCTTTTGTCTTCCTGCCTTGATCTCTTCTCATGTAATTAACTATTTAATAATACACCCCTTATCCCTCACCTTGGGGACACCAACAGGGTCAGAGGCTCCAGCTCACAGTGGCTCCTAGAAGAGTCAGATTGCCCATTCTGCAGGGAAGCACAGCCTGCCAAGCTCATGACAGCAGGAAGCTCACACCGGACTTGGTCACCTGAGTTGGGGACAAGGAGCTCTGTGCAGCCCTTGTGGGCATTAAGGTCTGGGGCCAGCCTGAAGGCAGTGGTCCTGAGCCACCTCTCCAGCCTTGTTGCTACCCAGGCATCCCTGGGCAGTGGTCGAGGTGATCCGAACCAGCCAGATCGTTCCCACCAGGGGCCAAATCAGGAGATGAGTGCCGACAGCTGGAACCCGGGTCCCCCTCGTCTGAGGACCCCTTCCCTCCCAGCCGTGGAAATGAGTCAACCACACGCAGAGGATGGCAGCCCAGAATCCATTTATTACTAAGGCACATGAGTTTTTAAAGGGAGGGGAGACAGCCAAGGAATCAATAATCCTTCTAAGGGAGTTGCCAGGGGTTATGCAGATTTTGAGTACAGACAAACAACTAGGGAACAGCCTGTGGTTATCACATTCCAACCCACCTTAATCTTCCTTTTGCATAACAATTAGTAAGCTTAACAAAACACAACCTAGCAGCCCCTCCTGAAGGAACTTATGGAAATAGTAACAAGATCACTCTAGGGCAGCTGATGAAATGGAGTGAACGTCAGACCCCAACACATCCTCATAGGCTGGTGGATGTGCTGCGGAGCATAGGCTCTGCACAGCACAGGGCAGGGCTCCTGGAGGAGGCTGTGGCCCAAGCTGCACTGTGGTCCAGAGCTGAGACCCTGTTTCCAGCCTCTAAGGAAGCATCAAGGTCCCTCCAGTTCCTCCTGAAGGCAAATGCCCATGTCTCCACTCATGCTCTGCAGACCAGGCCACCTTGTTTCTGTGTCCACTAGCAGGGCCTCCCTAACTCAAATCTGACCTATTTCCATGCCTTTCCCCTGATTGCTCTCCTCTCCCTGCTCCTGTCCTCAATGACAGCTCCACCCTACTTCTTTCACTTTTAGTTATTTTATTTCCAATATTTTAAATTTCACATGTTTTAACCATTTTTCAGCTTTTACCCAGTTCATATAAAACCCTCAAAACTTAAACATCTCATCCCACTCTGAACCAACTGTTATTCTTGATTCTTGCTGCTCTGTGGAGTGGTGGACACAGTAACAAAGGTGCTTGTGTGGCCTCTGTGGAGACACCATGTGCAGTCAAATTGCCACTGTCCCTGGGGTCCAGCACCTCCATTCACAGTGGTGTTGGTAGCTGAAAGGACACTGACTATGTGATGAATGTTACTAGGCGAAGATGCGTCCCACTCAGGGTGTGGCAGTGAGTGGTGCCTGCTCACCAGCAGCCCACATGAAGAGGAGGAAGGTCCATCTCTGCGGATGTGAAAGCGCCTGGGTCCTGTAAGAGATGGAGCAGTGGAGGCCTGTCCAGGCTGTGGACCAAATACCTGATCCAAAATATTCCTGCACATGTGGATTTAGACAAGGTCCCAATGATGAGATGGTCTATGGCTGATGAACTTCAGAGATAAATGAGGGAGTGAAAGAGCATTTCATTAAAGAGAAACACTGGGAAAGGAAAAATATCTGAACTGCTGTGAGTTAGAAACTCACAAATGAAAATAAAAATTCAAACCAAAGTATCATGTTTAGATTATATTGTGTACAACACTGAGCTCAGGACCAGCAGGGGCTCAGGAAAATCAGGGCTCAGGAGTAGTAGGGGCTGAGACCTGGGCTGCTGAGCTGCAGGGAGGGCTGTGAAGTGCTGCCCCAGATCACAGAGCATAGACTCCTCAGGCAGTGCAGGCCAGTGCAGCTGAGCTCCTGTGGGCGCCTGGGCCTCTCCCTCCATCTCACCCCCTGATCCTTGAACCCTGAGCCTCTGTTGAGAAGACAGCCTCTTAGTTCCCCAAGACCCTTCCAGGTCCAGGCGAGATCTTAAACTTCACCAGACTACTTCTGTCCACGCCAATCTCACCCAGCAGTTGCCTGCAACAACCTAGCTCTCCCCTCCTGAATGCTGCTCCACATTCTCACATGGCCAGGTGGGGAATTTCCATCTTCCATGTCTGCTTCCTTCCATGACAGCCCACTTGTCCTAACCTCTCTCTTCCTCCACTCTGGTCCTGCAGTGAAGGATGTTATGTGGCTCCCTGTGGACCTCCTGCTAGGAGGCTTCTCCCACAGATTGACTCCATCTCCACATGAAGGCTGAGCCTTCCATGGAGCCCTCCAGCCTGAGCTCTTGGTTCCCTCTACTGGCTAGGAGGGAGAAAGGTGGGGGGTCTTCCATGGTGACACATGGTACCTGCTCTCTCTGCACCCATCAGGACAGTCCTTGCTGACCACTCCCCAGCAGCTCTCAGGTGTCCACACACTCTGCTATCTAAGACTCCACATTTCCAGCAGGTGTTCTCCTGTATCTTCTCACCCACAGCTTCCCTTAATTCTCCATTCATAGAACACAGGACGACTCCAGCACCCAAATGAGAGCTGGCACAAGCTGACACTGCACCCAATTCCAGGGTTGCATCCACGTCTTTAGTTATTCACTGCAACATCCTCAGCCCCAGCACCAATGCCACTGAATCCAGGCTGTGCTGCTCTGGTGCAGGTCCTGGACTGGATGGTTTATGAGGAGAGAGGTGTAGTGCAGGGCTGTGGAGGCCAGGGATTCCAGCATCAAGCTGCTGTTTCTGTCCAGGACCTCCTTTAGGCTGCAGCACCACACAGCTGGAAGGCAAAGTTGTGAAATAGGACTGGTTTGCCTCAGTAGTCCTAGGATCACACTTGGCAGCTGACCATGCCAGGAACTCTACCAGACCCTCTGGTAATCTCTCATTTTCAGAGACATTTATTATATTAGAAATCCACAGACAGAATGTGCAGTCACCTCTGAAAGTACCAAACATCTGCCCTGTTAACTATGTGTATGAATTTAAAATGCACGCTCAGTATGACAACTCTAAGTTCTCCAAAATGAAAACTAAGACAATTCAGCATAAAAAAGGTGTGGGTTATCTAGAGATGGGATGGGAGGAGCAGAGGTAGGGAGAGAGGAAGGAAACACAGGAGACACTGCAGAATGCAGAATGTTTCTGCTTTGATTGCTGTGGTTGAGCAAGAGTCACTGTGTGTTTCCACTTATCACATGCACCTCTTATGCAAGAACAGCTATTGTAGGCAATAAAGCTCAAAAGGAATGCAACTGATCACATTTTGCAAACTGACTAATTTTCTCTGTTTTGGTAAAAACAAGGATGAATGCAGAGATGAAAATCATATTTGAAATGGAAGTACCATTTATTGAATAATTGTTCTCTTTAGCTTTTCCACTTCTCATATTCTACATACACATTGGAAAGGAGCCTAAATTCTAGTAGCTAATCTAATGTACGACACAACCATTGAAATGATAGTAGGGACTGCTCTGTTCTCAAAAGTTCACTGTTCAGCACAATATAAATTTCAAGGGTTAATCAAATATCCTCATGTGGCACAGTCTTGCTGTTCCTTGATGGGTTCTTTGGAGTGCTATGGCTATGGAAGACTTATCTCTTTGAGAAGATAGAGAAGATTGATAAAGCTTTGGGGAAACTAACCAAAAAATACAAGAAAATAATCAACAAAATTAGATATGAAGGAAGGATATTGTCACACACAATTCTGAAATCAGAAAACCATCAAAAACTAATTGAAAAAAATATAGCCCAAAAAACTAGGAGATCATGAGAAG
This sequence comes from Aplodontia rufa, assembly GCA_004027875.1. NCBI lineage: Eukaryota > Metazoa > Chordata > Mammalia > Rodentia > Aplodontiidae > Aplodontia > Aplodontia rufa. The sequence goes on from PVKS010020685.1 coordinate 13,187, forward strand.
ATTGACAAATTTCTAAATGCATGTGTACATGTGTCCTACACAAAATGAAGCCCTAGGGTACAGAAATCTAAAACAGACCAACCCCACACAATTAAGTTGAAGCAACTATTAAAGTTCTTCCAAGAAAAAAAAAAGCCCAAAAATAGATTGATTCCCAATTGACTCCATTAGGTCTTCAAACAAGAGATAAGGTGTCCCTCCTCAAGTGACTCTCTAAGTTGGAGAAGGAGTGATCACTGAAAACATATTCCGTGAATGCAGTTTGACCCTTACACCAAAACCTGAAAAAGGCACAGAGGATAGAAGACTTCAGACCAAATCACTGATGAACACAGATGCAACAATCCCCAATAAAATATTGGCCAGGTGCATTCAAAAGCACATTAGGAAGTTAGTGTACAATGATCAAGTGTGCTTCCTCACAGGAATGGGACGCTGGTTGAACAGGTATAAATCAATAAAGTAATGTCAATGTGAAATTCATTCATGGAATGGATAAGGGCAAGAATAACTTTATTAGATGCAAAAAAAGCATTCCATAGTGTCCAGCTCCAAATTGTGTTTAAAGTACTAGAGAAAAGAGTGAGAGGTGGAAGTGACCTCCGATTTGTAAAGACTGGGAGCAATTCCAGGCCTCCATCATGTGGAGTGGAGATGACCTGAAGCAGTTCTTCTAAAACCAAGATGAAGGCATGGATGTCCACTCTCACCATTTTTATTCATCGTACTCCTTCATTGTACGTTGACTTAGGCCATTTTCACATCCACAAAAACAGCATCATTGTTGAGGCAGCAATACCACCTCACTGGTCCCCAGGGTCAGATGCTGAGGATATTCAGGGGACCCTGGTGAGCCTTTTCCCAACAACTCAGGGAAGAGTCTTCAGTGGGAGTCCCTGATTAGGCCATCCTTGAGATTCAGTGTCCATTAATATGGAGCATGCCCATATTCCTGGACTTGTGACACCTGATGAACCTCAGTTTCCTGGTTCTCCTCACTCCAAGGACTCCTTCAGACTCAGAGCTGATCCTCTGGCACTTTTTCTGCTTGTGAATGGAAAGGTGGGGGCCATGGATGGGATGGGTTTCCTGTGCTGGGAAAGCCAGAAACACTGTTTAATCACAGCTGCTGAGCCTTGGTGCAGGGCAGGAAGACTATAATCAACCACTCAGTAAGCCCTGTCCTCCCTCACCTCATTTCTGTGAAGGACGTTTCTGCTCACTGTCATTGGGTCCTCAGGGCCTTTTCTGGTTCTGTGATCTGCTGGATGCTCAGGTGATATTTGGTTCTACTTTCTGTTTGCTGAAGTAAACACTGTAACATTTGTGGTCTAAAAGATTGTCACCCTTCACAAGCTGGTCCCCTCTCCTCCTCTGGTTGTTCTCACCTCTCTTCCTGCTCTTTCCCTGAAGGTGGCTGTATGGACAACTACTCCATGTCCCACACAGGGCCTTGACATGTGAGGAAGTAAGGAGACCTTCAATTCTGGGTCATTCATCCAGTTGGACACAAGTGAACAACCTCTTACTTTGATTTTGCTTCCTCACAAATTATCATGAAGAAAATGAAGTTCCCGCCCATAAAACCAAGCCTGAGCATCATGGAATGGCTTAGCAGTCGTGCACGCTGCATCAGCTGGCTCTGAGAATGTCAGCATGCACAACTTGAATAAAACCCACAATATTAACCCACAGAAGCCTCATATGGTAATTCATTCACCTAACAATGATCTGCTCCAAATAAGGGAACAGCACCCTGGCACAGATGCCCTAAAGCATCACTCCGTGCATCTCTGTAACTTGAGTCTTTTCATCTCTCCTCTCTGCATCCCCTCCTGCTCAAGGCCAGGGCAGCCACCATTCTGGGCTCTGTGTCCCTGTGCTGAGCACTCTAGACTGACACCACAGGAAGGGTGAGCACCATGTGCCTTTCTGTGTCTGGATTATCCTTCTAGCATGCACACTGCTGTCTGGATTGTGGCACATGGCCATGCTTCCTCATTATTAAAGCCTAACTTTTCCCCATAGAGCACATGATCCACCTTTCTTCACAGACTCTTCCTTTGTTGGCTTGGAGGCTGTTCCCACATCCTGTCTACTGTGAATAACACTGCAGTGAACATGAGAGTGGAGATATTTGTTTAGGTTCCTGCTTTCATTTCCTTTGAGGTTGTTCTCAGAGGTGGAATTTTCTCATAACAACAATTTTAGGGAATTTCTTTATTTTAAGGGACTTCCTCTATGGAATCTATGTAGTAGATTCATCAATTTATTTCTATAGAAAAAGTGATATAGGTACGATTTTCCTCATGATTTCATCAATAGTTATTTATTTTAAAAATAATAACATCCTAGTATTTTAACAGTATTCCCTTCTGGTTTTGACCTACATCTCTGTAATGACTAGTCATGCTGAACAACTTATAATGCATCTGATAGTGATTCAACTATTGTTTAGGTGAAATATCCATGCAGGTCGTAATCCCATGTGTTAGTGAGGACATTTTCTTTGGTGGTGAGTGGTCGGAGTGCTCCTGTAGTAGTAATGTAACATGTCCCTTAAGAATACAAATGTTGCTATATGACCCCTAACGTGATGGTTCTGTGAGCTGTGGCCTCATGGTACTTGTGGAATCCTGAGCATACTGCAGTGGAGCTTATGTCATGGTCTTACAGGAAGTCCCCAGGTCTTTCTGTCAGGTGAGGACACAGCAGGAAGTTGACAGCTGGGAGCTACACTGTGGTCTCAGAGTGATGGATCCTCAGGACTCTTCATCATGGACTTCCAGGTCTCCAGCACTGATAAATGCATTCCTGTTTCTGAGTCTCACAATGCTAGGGTATGTACGTAAATCAGGATAAAAGGGTGAGACAGGTGTCTCATATTTTCCACATGCTAACCTCGTTGTCATGAGAGGACCTGATTATTGCATCCATTCCACGCATGAAATTTATAATTTTTTCACTGTTTCCTTTCTCTGCAAAATATTTTTAATTTGCTGTTTTACTATGATTTAGGGTCCAGGAACAGTGGGTCAGGAGTTGGAGTGCTTGCCTGGCATGCATGGGGACCCAGGTTTGAGCAGCAGCACCATGTACACAGCCAAGTGTTAGAGAAACAAAGGATAGAAGGAAAAATAAATGAAGCTGGTTCTCTCTTTCTTATCATTTTCTCTCTCTTTTAAAAAATAATCTCCAAGACTAATATCAAGGAACTATTCCCCTAAGCTTCATTCTAAGAGGGATTTTTTTTTTTTTTGGTTTTTATATCTCAGCTCTAGTCCTCGTCAGTCCATGTACGCACATGCTGTGAGAGGTGGCTCCACTCGCACTCTCTGCCGGTCCACGTCCAGTCTCCACAGCTCTTCCTGTAGCAAGCTCAGTTGCCAGATGTGCTCTGCTGTCATCCTTGCTGAAGGTCTGCTGACCACACTCGGTTCTTGATTTCTGGGATAACCATCCAATTGTCTTGGCTCTGTGTGTTTTAAATCCTGCACCACACTGTATTGACTAATAAGCTTTGAACATACTAAGATCCTGTGGTGGGAGCTCTGCCTGGGTGCTTCTCTCTCAACCCTGCTGGGACAGTGGTCAGTGAGTGGAGTAGAGGGAGGGGTTAAGGGGAGCAGAGACAGGAGGGAGGAGCAATGGATGATTCTGAGCAAATCTTCCTATGCACAGATGTTAATACACCACAGTGTACTTCACCACTGTGTAAATCCACAACGTACTAATAAAAAACATTTGTGGAAAAGAACTAGAAATATCAGCAGAGTAGAGGTATAACAGGGGGAGAGGAGGGAAGGGCAAGGGATGTTGTGGGGACTGAACTGCAGCAAATTATGTTCAAATGTTGTATAAATTTGGAAGAATGAACACCAATACTATGTATAACTATAATGAGCTTATGGAAAATGCATTAAATAAAACTGATTTGAGCATTCAGGATCAGTTTTCCCTTCAAAATAGGTTGTATAAAATGTTTTTAATTCTGTGGAAAACAATATGGGTTTTATAGGAATTGCACTGAAACTGCACATGAGTTTGGAAATATAAACATGCACAAGCTTTTAACATTGAGGATGGCTCTGTGTGGACTCAGCTCATGACAAATGAAGATGAGGACAAGTACTGGATTCTCACTGCCCACATCTGTGTCCCTGTGCCCACACACATGGGAGCAGCATGTTTCCTGGACAGTTCTGTGCACACTGCATCCTCCTGAGCTGAGGAGGACTCACAGTGGAGGCCCAGCCTTCCCCAGTGCATGAGCCTCTGAGGCCCACAGGTGGATGCTTCACTGAGGAGAAGGTAGCCCAAGGATGGAGGAAGCTCACAGCTCCTTTCCAACCCGAGATGTGGCTCTGAGGATCTCACTAGGTGTGCGCACTTGGGTCGGGATTTAGCTCAGGGGAGTAGTCTTGTCCAGGATGAGAGAAAATGGCCAAATCATTTGGACTGTCTTGTTGGATGTGACTAGTAAAAGACCAAAAAAAAAAAAAAAAAAAAACCAAACAAAAAACAAATACTCACAAATACTCATGTTTCCATGGGTGATGATACGTTTGTACAACAGAGGTAATATTGACACCTCCTTTATGTCTTTGTGAAAGTGCACAGTAAATAAAAAAAAAAACCAGAACCATAGATGCTTCTGGAATGCTACCCTGTCCATCACTCTGCCACCTCATAATGCATCTGCTTCTTCTGCTGCTCCATCTGAGCCCTGCAGACCAGAGCCTGCTATATAGAGAGGCACATGCAAATAAGGGCTCCCTCTGCTCATGAAAACCAGCACAGCCCTCAACCTGCAGCTCTGGGACAGGAGCCAGCCTGGTCTCCAGCTCAGCCCATTCAGTGATCAGGACTGAACACAGGCTGCTCACCATGGAGTCTGTGCTCAGCTGGGTTTTCCTTATGGCTCTTTTCAAAGGTAACTGATGGAGAACAGGAGACACTGAGTGTGTGATTGGACAGAGTGAGAGAAAGAGTGGATGAGTGAGCATCTCCTGACCAGGCTGCTTCTGTGTTTGCAGGTATCCAGTGTGACGTGCAGCTGGTGGAGTCTGGGGGAGGCCTGGTGCAGCCTGGGGGTTCTCTGAGCCTCTCCTGTGCAGCCTCTGGATTCACCTTCAGTAGCTATGAAATGCACTGGATCCGCCAGGCTCCAGGGAAGGGGCTGGAGTGGGTCTCATACATTAGTGAAGGTGGTGGTACATACTATGCAGACTCCGTGAAGGGCCGATTCACCATCTCCAGAGACAATGCCAAGAACACGCTGTACCTGCAAATGAGCAGTCTGAAAGCCGAAGACACAGCCACCTATTACTGTGCCAGAGACATAGTGAGGGGACCTCAGAGTGAGCCCAGACACAAACCTTCCTGCAGGGGCACCCGGGAACTGCAAGGGGCGCTCAACACACATGGAACTCAGGGTCAGCCCAGGAGCAGGTGCAGAGGAAGGTGGAGGCTGCTTTTCTGTTGGGTGTTGAGGCTTCCTCTCTATCCTATGTTTTCCTACGCAGGAAATCATTCTTGAATTGTGGTTTTATTTTGTTTCTGAAGTTTCTGAGTAAAGATCTTTTTTTAGCTCTGCAGTGTGACACCTCCCCCTCCCCCAGGGCCATTCAGAGTCCCAGGACAAAGACCCTAGGTTAAAGCACCTGCACAGGAGGTTTCAGGCTGACTGCCTCTGTACATCTTGCACTTCCTCTTCACTCATAGTATCCCTAGGGATGCTTTCCAGATTTAGGATCCTGTGCCTCCTGCTCCTATTTCTCAATTAAAAACATCCACTGCACAGGGATCCTACGGAAACTCAGGGTGAGGCCATAACTGCTCTTTGAGTGACCTCACAGTTGCTACACAGTGGCCTTGAGCCCACTGCAGACCTGAAGACATCACTTGCTGAGACGCACAACAAGTCCCAGAATTAGACTTGCTACTCTAGACTCACAGTCAGACAAAATGGCCAGTGGAGTCAGGACACAACTCACTGTAGAACACACACTGGTCACATTTCAGGCATGTGACCAAGTCCTACTGAGGGAGGACTGGATCAGATGTCCTGTCCCTGAGGACAATTAATCATCAGATTTTCTGATCTCATCATATAATATTGACTCAGGAAAGCTCATTACTGCAGCAATGAGCAGTGTGGCCCACATCCCAAGTGTGCAAGGCACAGCTTATGTAGTCTGCCTCCCTTCAGAGAGCAGAGCCTTTAGCACCTAGAGGAGGAGGAGAAGTTCCCCAGGGGCAGGGTTGGTCGTCCTGGTCACTTTCCTGCTCTCAGCACTATTTAGGACTTCCTGCAGAGCAAGGAAGGACTTCTCCATGCAGATCATATGACACCCAGGCTCATCATCAATAAAAACACAATTCCTAATCTTTTTTATTTTCTTACTTAAATATTCCTCCCTGGTAGTACATACATGGATACATATGCATAGAGAACACATCTATGATAATCATAATAGTCCTTAAGATGAGTGTGATGTTAAATACTCCAATAATAAAAATTAATGCCTTGCTTTAAATTTGGAAATAGTCTAAGTATTTATTTATATTGCTTTTCTAAATTCATACAAAGAACAATGTTAGGTTATATTACATTTTTAAAATTTTGGTCAAATTCAAAACTGGAGATTTTTTTTTCACATGTGCAATTTGAAACTAATAAAAGGAATCAAATAGGATCTCATAAAATAGAGCCGAATCCAGTATAGTATAAATCACAGGTATGGAAGAAGGGAGAACATCAGGAGGTTTTCTGGAATGAACCCACCAAAAATTGGCTGAGTTCACTTTATTCTCAACAGTGCATGGATCCTTCTCCAAAATAGATCATACTGTAGTTCACAAAGATAATCTTGGGGAGTATTTAAAAGTAAATATTACCCCTTGTAACCCATTAGACCATGATGCCATGATCTAAGAAACTAACAATAACAGTGATAACAGAAAATACATATGTGCACAAAGATTGAATAATACCCTATTATAGGAAAACTAGAACTAATAAGACATGAGATTAGAAATCAAGAAAGTATTCACTGCAATTGAGAATGAAAGTAGAACATATCAAATCTTCTGGGAGAGCATGAAAGTGTTCTAAATGGTAAATTTTTCAGCACTGAAGGCCTACTTTGAAAATCAGGAGAAATCCCAAATAAATGAGCTTATACTCCTTCTCAAATCCCTAAAAAAGGAAAAACAATCTATTCCAAAAGCCAGCATAAGGCAGGAAATAATCAAGATAAAAGCTGAGAACAATGAAATAAAAAACAAACAAAACAAAATAAGAACAATAAATTAACTGATTAATCAAAGAGCTGGTTCTTTGAAAAACTAAATAAAATTTACCCACTCCTAGTCAATCTCACTAAAAGAAGGGAGAAATGAAGAAAATCAACAAAATCAACAATTTCAACAGCAATCACCCCTGACTCCCGGGCAACCCAATGGATTATCAGATAATATTTTGAAAAACTAAACTGCTATAAGGTAGATAATCTGGAAAACAAGGATGAATTTCTAGACACATACAACATACCCAATTTAATGCAGGATGGAAATGAAAGGCTAAACAATCTGATAATAGGCATTGAAATCAATACAACAATTAAAAGCATTCCAATGATGAAAAACCCAGGACCTGATGGATTCCCTGCTGAATTTTACCACACCTGTAAGGAGGACCTTACAACTCTCCTTATAAAACTATTCCATGAAATTGAAGAGAGGAACTCTCCCAAACACTTTTATGAGGCAACCATAAACCTGTTACCACCACTCAACAAAGGCACAAAAAAAAAAAAAATTGAAATTATAGACCAACATCCCTGATGAAAATAAACACTAAAAATCTTAATAATGTCTAGCAAATGATAATAAAAAATACAATAAGAGGATAGACATATGTGTGGAGTTTGGAAGGTGGTGGACTGCAGGGAAGTGCAGTCCAGTCATTCTCTTTAATCAAAACAGAGAAACACCAGGAAAGCTACCTTCTTACAGGGTGCATGCATTGGAGAAGTTTCTCTGAACACAGTGAATGTCAGTGGGAGATCAGTGACTTGGGACTTGGGTGTAACAAGTGGAGAAGAGGAACTGACTCAGACCCAGCTGGTCACCACCATGACCACCCATGCCCTATAATCAGCTCAGGAGTAGAGTACATGCTAATAGATTCAGTCTGATTCCCTCTGCCATACAGAGACTGATTTCATGTAGAAAAGCTGTATCAGGCTGAAATAAGGTAACCTTGGCATTTCTATTATGAGGGGAGGCAGATTCCCCCTCCCACCCATAATGAGTGAAGCCTGTAGCCATTTTGAAGAAATAGGCAGGGAGTGGAGTAGGGAATCTAAAACAGATTTCCCCACAGGATCCTACCATCTGCTATGGGTAGGATGAGCACAAACAGGAACACTGCTTTGGCCTTAAACTGGAACAACTGCATGTCATCTCTGCTTTGGAGGAAAGAACATTGTCCCCTTTCAGCTTTAAGTGGGGTGGGCTGCAGCCATGTTGAGCATATAGCAAAGCAGGAGGTAACTTTGCTTCAGATCCTCATTATCAAATTCTTGATTCCCCAGTTACCCAAGGGTAACTTCAGCTGAAGGGGAGATGGAGTCAGGAGCTCCTATAGCCCACAGGACATATAAACCAGGGATAACTGGAACAGGACAGTTAAAGAGTGTCCTCACAGTAACCTCCTCCAAACTCCCACCTCAAGTTGCAAGCTTTCACACTGTTGAACAACATTCCAGGATAATTGGTCAGACCTTACATATGGCCAGCACAGGGTGCTCCAAGACTATACATCAGACCGATTTGTTTTTCTTTTATATGAATCTGTGTTTGTTTGTAGTTTGTGTTGTTTCTCTGGACCTATTTCTACTTTCACCTTACTTATTAACTGTCTCTTGAACATTTCCTTTAGTGTAAATATTAGTACTTACCACACCACATGAGTCCAGGGATCCTGCCCAGCACAATTCAATTTATCTTGTACGGTCCCACAGTAGTTCACTTCTATCTCACCCACATCTTTCTGATCTTCTGACAACAGTCAAACTCTATTCTTCTAACTCTTGCCCTCCCAACATCATTACCCCAGTCTCTCTCTATCTCTCTATATCTCCTTGCTTTACTTTTTTCTAAGCAGAGCATTTTTATACCATCTTTATTCTCTTTCTGCTCTTGCTCTTTATAATCTGAAGTCTCTCTCTACCATCCTACCTCACTTGTTTACTCTTGGGTGTCTATAAGCTTAACAACAATTAGCTCCTTTGGAGATAATTACTAATCAAGTAATTTTTCCCATGTGTGGTGATAACTAATGGTGCATCAGCAATGAAACGAACATATTAACCTGTTCAACACCGTTTAGTATAAGTTTGACAGATCTTATTCACTATTCAACCTTATAAAGTGTATTATTATTAATCTGATGTGAATTACAAAGCTTAATAATGCCTGCTTGCTTTTAATCCAGATATAGTCCCATGGTGAATAATGTTGTAACAGTATTTAATAATGCTTCTATCCCTCTCCTATGTGGAAATTAACATTGTTAAAATTATAGAAGGAACAAAGTAGCCTGATTAATTCTGTTTATTTTATCCATTAGCTTCTCATATTGTCTCTGTTGCCTTATCTTGAGAGGTATCAGAAATCATAAATCCAATAATTAACTACAGGATTGGGAGCCTGCTACTAATCTCACCTTTCTAAAATTTACAGCAGCCCAAGTTACTGAAGACACAAAAACCCCACAAAATATCAACAAATTCCCGCAGTAAAATAATCAGAAAACGCTTGCAGGCCACAATCCCCTGGTACTGAAAATGAGAGAAAGGCAAGCAATTCTTCTCCTCAAACCCACATCACCCCAGACAAGGAGTCCACAGATAGACTTGGATGGAAACCTAGAAAAAAGTATTAAGAATCTGAATATTAAAACAATAAAAGTATTAAAAGAACACCTAAAGAATGAATAAAAGCAATTTTAGGAGATTAAAGAACAATTTAATAAAGGCATAGACATTCTGAAAATGGATGTAGCAGTGCTCATAGACCTGAAAAACACAGTCAAGATAATTAAAAATTCAATTGAAGATAGTAATATCAGTATAAACTCATAAAATAGAACTTCAGCTCTCAGAGAAAGAACATCAGATAAGAAGACAGATGAGTAATCTTGAATGCAGTGAGGAGAATACAAAAATTATTGCACATGATCAAAAATTCTAAGAAGTATGGGGTGAGATCAAAATAAATAACCAATACACATTATATTCAAAATGAATAACATCAAAATCAATGAAAGAATATTAAAAATGGTAAGAGATAAACACCAAGTCACATTCAGATGCAAAACAATAAGAATTTCTTACTGTAAACCAATGTAGATATCTCAACTCATACCATAAATGCAAGGACAGCACGGAGCAAAATTTTTCAAAAATTCATAGAAAATAATTTGCAGCCCAAAATACTATACCCAGCAATACTCAGTTTCAAATTTGAATGGGAACAAAAAATACTTTCCAAAGTAAGAAGAAACTACCAACATACATGAGCACAAAGGCAGCTCTACGAAGAATACTCTAAGACAAATGTCAAACAGAGGAACAAGGTAACAACTCCCAAAGCCCACAATCAAAGGAAAGTGAATAAAAGCATAACTCACTAAAATATATCCAAGATGGCAGGAAATACAGCAAGGTCATGATGCCAGGGAACAAAAATCACAAATCTATTCTCAAACAGAACATGAATGAATAAAATGTCCCAATGAAAAGATACAGATTAGCAAATGTATCAAAAATCCAACAACATGCTGCCTACAGAAGACACACCTCACAGACAATGATAGACACTGATCATAAGTGAGGGATTGGCAATCACCTACCAGACATATGGTCCATGAAAGCAAGTAGGTGTTCTGATACTTATAAATAACAAAGTAAATTTTGATCAAAACTTAGATGAGAAAAAGAAAGTCACTACATCTTACTAAAAGGAACACTATGATCTGCCGTCCGGAGTAGCCTTGCTCAGGACCTACCAACGTGGTTCCTGCCTGGAGCAGCCCCACCTACCTATGCCGTGCATTCCGGTGTGGGTCTTTTTGTGTCCTGCTGAAACATAGGTCTCCATTTTCGTAAGTTCAGATTTGCAACCTTGAGCCTGGAACCAAAATGTAAAGCAACACCAGGCCCCAGGCAAAAATAGAATCTGGAAGAAGGTGATCATGAAAGAGTTGGTGGCTCATCTGATCATTTGAATTGCAAGAAAAAACCATCTGAGGAACTGCCTGCTTTCCCCTCAGGAAATCTCAATTCACAGATCCACAGAAAGTTATTCAAAATGAAGAATCAAACAAGTAGAGTTTCACCTCAAATCCAAAACTCCCCGCAAAAGGATGCCACGGATAGAGGTCGAGATGATAACCTTGAAAATATTATCAATGATCTCATTATTAAAAGGATCAATGAAGTAAAAGAAGGTATAATGAAGGGACTAAGTGAGAAGTCTGAAGAGAGGAAAAAGTTGATTATCAAAGAAATAGACATACTCAAAAAGGAAGAAACAGAGTGAAAATCTGCAGTCAATGACATGAGGGGAACCGTGGAAGAATTTAATAATAGGCTAACTGTTGAGATAAAGAAGGTCACTACATCCTACTAAATAGAACAATACAACAGGAGGAAATAACCATAGTAAAAATATACTCTCCAAATACCAATGGTCCTAACTATGTGGAAAAAATGCTCCAACACATAAAACTTCTTGTGGACATCAACACAATAGTACTGGGACACTTTAACTCTCTTCTATCTACAATAGAAGATCATCAAAGCAAAGTAACAATATCACTCTAAACAACACCGTAAATCAAACACACTTAACAGACATCTACAGAATATTCCACCCCAAATTGGCAGATTATACCTTCTTCTCAGCAGGAAATGGAACCTTCTCCAAAATAAATCATATTCTAGTTCACAAAGGAAATCACAGCAATATTGAAAAAGTAGATATTATTCCATGTATCCTATTAGACCATTATGACATCATGCTAATAATCAATAGCAAAAACCATGGCACAAAAACCACATATATGTGGAGATTGAATAACACCCTATTAAATGAATAATGGATCCAAGAAGACATGAGAACAGTAATTAAGGAATTCTTGGAAGAGAATGAGAAGGAAGACACAATATATCAAAACCTCTGGGATAGCATGAAAACTTTTTTTTAATATTATTTTTATTTTTGAACAACCATACAAGTTTTTAACAAAATAATATCAAATGTGTATAGATTCTGGATATTACAATTACCCCCAGGAGAAACCCCCCCCCAATTACCCACTCTTATCCCTCCCTTCCCCTTCCACCCATATCTCTAAAAAAGGATTATGTTGTATAGCATTATATCTTATCTGGGTTTAACATATGATAGCATTCTTAAGGAGAAAATTTATCACACTGAGTGTCCACATTAAGAATCAAGAGATCCCTAACAAATAAGCTTATTCTCCAAGTTAAATCTCTACAAAAGGAAGAACACTCTAATCCCAAAGACAGGAGATGACAGGAAATAATTAAGATCAAAGGTGAAATCAATGAAAATGTGAACACATACAAAAAATCAATAAAAATAATTGACAAAACAAAGAATTGGTTCTTCGAAAAAATAAAGTTGGCAGACCCCTAAGAAATCTAACTAAAAGAAGGAGAAAATCAAAGCAAATCAGAAAAATAACCAATGAAAAGGGGGTGATCACCACTGACCCCCTTGACATCAAACATAATATATTTTGAAAGCCTATACTCCTCTAAATCAGATAATTCGGATGAAATGGAAAAATTTCTAGACACATACAAAATCTCCAAATTGGTGCAAGATAACTTTGAATTCCTAAGCAGCCCAATAGCAGGCACTGAAATCCATACAGCAATTTAAATTCTTCCAAAGAAGAAAAGCCCAGGACCTGATGGACTCTCTGCAGAGTTTTACCACACCTTTGAAGAAGAGCTAACACCTCTCCTTATGAAGTTATTCCAAGAAATTGAAAAAGAAAGAATGCTCTCAAACACGTTTTATGAAGCAATGATGACTCTGATATGAAAACCCAACAAACAAAGACACATTGAATAAAGAAAACTGCAGACAAATATCCCTCATGAATATTGATGCAAAACCTTAATAAGGTTCTTGCAAACCACATTAAAAAACACATCAAGAAAATAATTTGTAATGATCAAGTGGGCTTCATTCCAGGTATGCAAGGCTGGATCAACATATGCAAATCAATTGATGTAATTCATCACTTAAATGGAATTAAAGACCAAAACCATATGATCAACTCAGTAGATGCAGAAAAGGCTTTCAATAAAATCCAGCACCCATTTATGCTCAAAATGCTAGAGAAAATAGGGATCAAAGGAAGTTATCTTAACTTTGTGAAGGCCATATATGCCAAACCCTCAGCTAGTATAATACTAAATGGAGAAAGGTTAAAAGCATTTCTACTGAACTTGGGAACAATTAAAGGCTGTGTGCTTTAACCACTTTTATTCAATATAGTCCTCGAGACCCTGGCTGGAACAATCAGGCAGGATGAAGAAATCAAAGGGATAAGAATAGGAAGGGAGGAAGTCAAACCTTCCATTTTTGCTGATGACATGATTCTATATCTGGAAGATCCAAAAAACTCCACCAGAAAACTGCTAGAGCTAATAAACAGATTTGGCAAAGTAGCAGGCTACAAGATCAATACCCATAAATCAGTAGCTTTCCTTTATGCAAACAATATTAGGATGGAAGAAAAATTAGGTAATTGGTCCATTCACAATATCCTCTAAAAGCATAAAGTGCTTGGGAAATAATCTAACAACAGAAGTAAAAACCTCTACAAGGAAAACTATCGAACTCTGAACATGGAAATTGCAGAAGACCTGAGAAGGTGGAAAGATGTTCCATGTTCTTGGTTAGGTAGAATTAATATAATTAAAATGGCCATTCTGCCAAATGCACTGTATAGACTCAATGCAATCCCCATCAAAATTCCAATGTCATTCTTTGTAGATATAGAGAAAGCAATTCACAAATTCATATGGAACAACAAGAAACCCAGAATAGCCAAAACATTACTAAGCAAGAAAGATGAAAATTGTAAGGTTGTTCAAAAATAAAACATAAAAAATAAAAAAATAAAAATGAAACAGGAGATTTTGCAATAACATATCTAAAATTATACTATAGAGTTGTAGTATTAAAAACAGAATGATATTGGTAGTAAAATAGGAAAGAAGACTAATGGAATAGAAAACTCTGAGATAAACACACAAATCTTTAAACATCTGATCTTTGACAAAGGAGGTCAAAATATAACATGGACGACGGATAGCCTATTCAACAAATAGTGCTGAACAAACTGGACGGCCACTTGCAAAAAATTGAAATTAAATCCTTATTTCTCACTGTGCACAAAGATCAAATCTAAATGGATCAAAAAATTAAGAATTAAACCAGCCACAATACAACTGCCAGAAGAAAATTTGCAACCAACACCCAAGCATTTGGGAGTTGAGAATGACTTCCTCAACAAAGAACCTAAAGAAAAAAAAATTACAGCCAAAAATCAATGAGTGGATTAATAGTAATATCCAGAATCTATACACATTTGATATTATTTTGTTAAAAACTTATATGGTTGTTCAAAAATAAAAAAATAATAAAAAATATGAAAAAAAATCAATGAGTGGGATGCCATTAAATTAAAAAGTTTCTATACAGTCCAGAAAATAGTCAAAACAGTCAACAGACATCCCACAGATTGAGAGATCCATGGAGAGTGATCCCTCTGACAGGGGACTAACATTCAGAATTCACAGGAACTCAAAAAACTCAATAACAAAAACACAAACAATCCAATTAGTAAATAGGCCAGAGAGCTAATTAAAACCTTCTCAACAAAGGATATTGAGCAAGTCAATGAATATATGAGAAAGTGTTCTAAATCATTGGCAGGCAGAGAAATGCAAATCAAAACTACATTAAGATTTCACCTTACTCCAGTCATACTGGCAAAGTCGAAGAATACAAACAATAACAAATGCTGGAGGGGTTGTGGGGAGATGGGAACACTAGCATACTTTTGGTGGAGTTGCAGACTGTTCCAGCCACTCTGGAAATAAATGTGGAAACTCCTCATAAAATTAGGCTTGGCTTCACCATATGATCCAGCTATCCCTGTTCTGGATATTTTCCCAGAGGTTTTAGAATCAGCACCTGACAGCAACACTGTAAAATCCATTTTCATAGTAGCTCAATTTCCAATAGGTAAATTATGGAACCAACCCAGATGCCCCTCACTGGATCAATGGATCCAAAAGCTCTGATACACACACACACACACACACACACAGGAGTCCTGCTCAGCTATATATATGAATATATAATATGTATACACATATATATACACAGTAGAATCCTGTTCAACTATTAGAAATAATGACATTACATCTATTGAAGGTAAATGGATGGCATTGGAAGACATCATGCTGAGTGAAGTTAGCCAAACCCAGAGAGTCAAGGGCCAAATTATATCCCTTATTTGTGGGGGTGGGATCTAAACCCAGGCTTGGGAGGAAAGTAGACAAACTTATGTATTAGATCTATAGAACAAAAATGGAGAATTTTCATACTTTTTGAGATGTAATTGCAAGAAACTTCATAAGATATTTTAACAAGATATCCTGCATACTTGTACAAAAACATAAAAGTTTAATCCCATTGTCAAATATTTTTAAGAATAACAAAGGTTGAGAGGAAGGTAGGAGAAAGGGAAATGTTGAAACTGAGATAAAGTAAGGTACATTCCAAGCAGTTATAAATGTTACTGTATATGATATACATATGTGTATGTGTGTGTGCATATATATATATATATATATATATAGAGAGAGAGAGAGAGAGAGAGGGAGAGGGAGATAGAAATAGATATAGAATGCTCTTCATAGTTGTAAGAATTATGTCACTGTATTTGGGTTTTTTAGGACCAATATAGAAAATGGAATAAAGGCATGGGATCAGGGCACAATAGGAGGGAGGTATGGGGGATATTAAACAAATTGTATTGCTGAATTGTGTGCATCTAAGAATATGTGACAACTAATCCCAACATTTTGTATAACTATAATGCAAAATTATATATATATATATATTATATAGATACATAGATACATTAAATTGTGACCTCAATACATAACAAAGACCCAGGAGAACTCATCCATGCAGCAAAGAGCAGCAATTCCCACATCCCAGGTATGCACAGCAGCAGCTCATGTAGTCTGCCTCCCTTCAGTGAGCACAGCTTTTAGCAGACAGAGGAGGAGGAGAGGGTCTCCAGGGGTAGGGTGAGTTCTTGTGGCCACTCTCCTGCTCTTAGCACTGTTAGGACATTCCTTCAGAGCTAGGGTAGACTTCTCCTTGCAGGTCATTGTGACATCCTGGCTGATCATCAATAACAATAAGATTCCTAATCTTTTTATTGTCTTACTTAAATATTCCTCCCTGTTAAGGCCTATGTGGATATACACACATAGAGAACACATCTATGATAATAATAATAGTGATTAGGATCAGTGGTGTTAAATAAGCCAATAATACATATTAATGCCTTCTTATGAATTTGGAAACATTATAATTAATTATTTATATTGTTTTATTTAACTCACACAATGAACAATGTTAGCTTATACTATATTTTCACATTTTTGGTTTAATTAAAAGTGTTGTATTTTCTTTCACATGTGGATTCTGAACCTAATAAGAGGAATCATATAGGATCTCATAAAATAGAAGAGAATCCATTACAGTAGAAATCACAGGTATGGAATAGGGGAGAACATGAGGAGGTTTTTCTGGAATGAAATTCACCAAATTCTGCATGTACAATATCTCACAATGCGCCCCACATGTGTGTGTCATTATAATGCTGTGCAGGTTAATAGAAGACAGACAAGTAGGAGAGCAAAGGTCACAGGAGAGAGAGGGGAGAGTATGTGAGCTAAAGGAGCACGGGATTGATCAAATCAAGTTAGATAAGTGCACAGAGAGCCCTTGTCATGTTTTGTTCTAATCATGCACTTCTGCCGATCTTCTCCAAGAAATTCAGCAAGGTGCAGCCCTCAGAGGCTCCTAGGACCAGGTCCCCAATTTTGAGGCTCACCTACTCTGCCTCCTCCCTTACTCCTGAGATCTCACCTCTCTGTACAAGTTGGGCCTTCCCTGAGCCACTCACAGGACAGCCACAGAGGCAGGGACCTCCCACACTCATGACCTAAGCCCTTTCTGTGATTTCAGTTTCACTCATGCAAATTGCTCCAGACTGAAAAATAAATGCTACCCAGTGTGGGGACATGTTATTTCATCCTGTCATTTAGGGTGAGTTTCCTGAGAGGCCTGTCCACATCCATGCACACATGGTCCCTGGCCACATGTTCTGCTCTGCCTATGGGCTGCTGTTTATGGTGACTGCCTCACAGATTTGGAAATGAGAGTTGGATCATGAGGGAATGTGTCTGCATCATCCAAAGCTGCTTCCTGTCCCCAGATGTCCAGGTGAAGGACCACATTATTCAATGAGGAAAGGAAACAGTTGTCTGCTCACAGTCTCTGAGCCTCTCCTGGGTCATGTACACTCTCTCCATAGCTGAATATCCTGTGTCCTGGGTATGACCCAGTGCAGGGAAGGAACTTGATTGGATTGCTTTCATCAGGGCAAAATGGAGTACAGACTACAGCCCAGTGTCCAGTCCAGAGTCAGCATATCCAAGGACACATAAAGGAACTAAGTGTGCAGATGAGAAGAGTAACGGCTGAGGACTCCACTTTCTATTACTGTACCCAAGCACTTATGTCTAAATGCATTGGAATCCCAGACATAAAACCTGGTGCAGGAGTCCACAGAACCAAGATTGTGCTCAGGAGCAGCTGTGGAGTCAGAACAAGCTATGGGCCCAGGACCAGCTGGAGGAAAAGGATCATCATGCGCTCAGGAGCAGAAGTGGACCTGGGATCCAGTCCAGAATAGGAATAGTGGTTAGGGATGCTTTCTAAACAACTGGTTTCTCCTTCACACTCTCAAAACCTTTTTCAGACAAGCAAGGCATGAAAGCACAGTAGATTAGGAATTTTAGAATAAATGACATAAATTTGTTCCAAAATTTCCAAAGGCTAGGCAATGGAGTAATGTAGCCTACATTACCATATCAAGTGTTCTAAGAATTTAAAATTACAATCCTCCATATTTCAAACAAGATTAAGCTAATCTTAAATAAGAATATAAGAGATCCCCAGATATTCTGAGTTTAGGTGAGCCCTTCTTTATCATCTTATCACCATTGTGAAAACTGGCATAAACAAAATAGCATCTATTTTGTGAAACCCTAAGGAATGAAAGACAGGTAGTCAAGAGGAGGTGAGAGGAACGTGTGCAGACTTACCTGGTGAAGGGACCCATTAGAAAAGGATCTGCTGTGACCACATCCAAGCACAAGGCCATCACAATCTCACACTGGGCCTGCTTCCATTACCACGTTTTTCCTGGCCATATTACACTGTTTAAATTACCTAAGTCTTCCTTCTTTTGCCCTTGCAAATTTCTCCTGATCCAACCTCAATGATTTTGCATTTAGCTTAGTAGGACTCATGCATTCCTGCTGAAATACTCTGTTCTTTGCAAATACTTACTGATCTTTGGAGAATTTTCTGTTCCATTTGCTATTTTGCTCCACATATTCTGGAGTGGGAGATGGACTCTGAAGCAAATCTGTACTGGAGAGGTGGTAAATTCCTGGATCCAGGCATTGCACTGAATGTTTTGCTCCTCTGAATTCACAAAAGGTTTCATTCTGTCCTGTGAGTTGCTTTCCTGCCAGGCATCCTTTGTTGGAGGAGTCTCCTGATGACCCTGTTCAGGTTCTGATTTGATCACCCATATCCCTTAAAGTTACAAACTAACTCACAATGGAGACCATCATATAACCCCTTTTGCACATGACACACATTTTCTGATATAGAAACCCTTAGTTTTCTGAGAGTAACTCCACATAGAAGGAATGCAGTTGAGAAACTCTGATACCTGTCACCACTGCAGTGAACCAGGTCACTGGAGGAGACAGGTACCTACACTGAAAAACTTGAGTCTATCCGACCACCGTATGTAATGGAACTTCTGTCAGATGGAACATTTTGCAAGTTAAACAAATTTATGAAAACCCATCCACATTTTGGAACTGGGTAGGGAGGATACCAGGATACCCACAAGGAGGATAACTGAATGGTACAGCCCTGCCCACTAATCCCCCATGCCCAGAAAATTGGTACTGAGCCATCAGGAGCCAAGGACACCCCAAGGACTACACCCAGAGCCGCCCTACCATTATGCATACACACCAGATACACATATATTGGGATCATCCCCACACCCAAGGATCTCAGTACCCATCACAGAATACTGGAAGGCCCATTCTGTTGTACACTGCATCACCAAAAACCGAGGACCCAGCTATGCACACTAACTGCGACACTTCAACAATCCACCTGGTGGCCCCAAACACCAAACATGTTCCACACATGTGTCCTGAGATCTAGTTCCAAAAGATGCAGTAAAATGAAGCTCCAGGGAGATGCAGTGTTCTGTAAGAAGGTGGTGATCAGAAGGGTTGTGTCTGACACAACCCTTTGACCTGGAAGAAAGTAGCACCAAGAGACCCACTAAAACTCCATTCAGAGAACCTCAATTTGAAGATCCACAATAAGGTTTTCAAAAATGAGGAATTATGGGCTAGAGTGGTGTCTCTGGGGTTCAAGCACTTCTATGCTTATGCTGGCACCCAGATTCAAATCCCAGCCAAACAAATGTATTTCAATATCAGAGAAACAAAGGACAGAAAAGAAAATGAATAAAATTGATTCTCTTTTTCTTCTTTTCTCCCTCTCTATCACTTAAAAAAAGTCAGGATTCAAACTAGAAAAAGTTGACCTCAAACTGACAACACCCCAATAAAGGAGCCCATGGACAGAGTCCAGCATAGAATCCTAGAAAAAAAAAAGAATTTTTGATGATCTGATTACTAAAAGGAACAGTGAGCTAAGAGAAGATTGAGCATAGGGACTAAGTAAGAAAAATCAAGAAATGAAAAACTCTGTTATCTATCAATGAAATAAACATACAGAAATAGAATAAATGGAGCAAATTGGCAGGCTACAAGATCAACACCCATAAATCAATACCTTTCCTATACACTAAAAATAATAGGACTGACGAAGAAATCAGGAAATCAATCCCATTCACAATATATTCGAAAAGAATAAAATACTAGGAAATTAACCTTACAAGGGAAATCAAAGATCTCTACAAAGAAAATTATCAGTCACTAAAGGATGAAATCCAAGATGATCTATGAAAATGGAAAGATGTCCCATGCTTCTACTTATTCAGAATTAATATAATAAAAATGGCTATTCTACCAAAAGCACTATGTAGATTTAATGCAATCCTTATTAAGATACCTAATTCATTCTTTACAGACATAGAAATAGCAATTATCAAATTCATTTTGAACAGTAAGAAACCTAGAATTGCCAAACCATTACTAAGCAAGAAAGATGAATCAGGTGGTTTTTGCCATACCATATCTAAAACTATACTATAGAGCTGTAGTAACAAAGACAGCATGGTACTGGTATCAAGATAGGAAAGAAGACCAATGGAACAGAATAGAAGACCCTGAAACAAAACTTCAAATCTTTGAACATCTGATTTTTGACAAAGGGGAACAAAATATTACATGGAGGAGAGACAGCCTTTTCAACAAATGCTGCTGGAAAAAGCAGTCAGTCACTTTCAGAAAGCTGAAATTAATCCCATATCTTACTCCTTGCAAAAGAGAATCAAATCAATATGGATCAAGGAGCTAGGAATTAAACCAGCTACCTTGCAACTGATGGAAGGCAAATTTGGTTCAACACTTCAGCATTTGGGAGTAGGCAAAGACTTTCTCAACATGTCTCCTAAAGTGAAGGAAATAAAGTAAAAAAAAAAATCAGTGATTGGAATGTCATAAAGCTTAAAAGCTTTTGAACTGCTGAGGAAATAATCAAAAGAATAAAGAGGTTTCCTACAAAATTGGAGAGAATCATGGGCTGTGGCTCCACTGACAGGGGCCTCATATCCAGAATCTACAAAATCCTCAAAAATCTCAACTACAAAAGCACAAACATCCCAGTCAATAAATGGGCCAAAGAGCTAAATAGAAACTTCTCTACAGAGGTCATTGATCAAGCCAATGAATACATGAGAAAGTGCTCTAAATCACTAGTAATCAGAGAAATGCAAATAAAAACTACATTAAGATATCACCTTACACCAGTAACAATGGCAAAAATGAAGAAAATAAACAATAATAGATGCTGGAGGGGTTGTGGAGAGACAGGGACACTAGCACACTGTTGGTGGAACTACAAACTGGTATAACCCTTCTGGAAAGCAGTATGGAGAATCCTCAAAAACTAGGGATGAGCCAACCATATGATCCTGCTATTCCACTCCTGGGAATCTTTCCAGGGGATTTAGAATCAGCATATTCCAGTGACACAGCAATATCTATGTTCATAGCAGCTCAATTTACAATAGCTAAATTATGGAAACAACCCAGATGCCCCTCACTGGATGAATGGATCCAAAAACTGTGGTACAAATATACAATGGAATTTTACTCAGCATTTAGAAACAATGAAATTGCAGCCTTTGAAGGTAAATGGATGGCTATGGAAGAAATTATGCTGAGTGAAATCAGCATAACCAGAGAACCAAGGTTCGAATGTCTCCACTCATCTGTGGAGGTTGGAGGAGCTAGACTCTGGCCATTGAGAAAGGAGGTATTGTATCATGTTTTGAATCCAGATAAGGCATAATGTCATACAACCTAATACATTTTTAGATATGTTTTGGGAAGGGAAGGGAAGGGATAAAGGTGGGTAATTATGGGGGCTCTTGGTGGTAAATCAATTTTCAGAATATATATATATATATATATATATATATATATATATACATATACATATATATGATATTATTTCATTAGAAGCTTCTGTGATTGTTCAACAAATAAATATCTGAATAAAAAAAACCACTGAAACATGGAATCCCTGCTTGTGCTTTCAAATAGCATATTTTGACTCAACAATGCAACATTAATTTGACCTGGCTGGCCTGCTCTATGTATTCAGGACTTGCTAGCTTCCACAATTTTGTGAGCCAATTCCTTAAAATAAATCTATTTATAGCAAAAAAAAACAATAAAAAAGTAGTGCACCCTGATTAAGTGGTTTTCATCCCACGAATGGGAGTTGGCTTCAGCATATGGAAGTCAATAATATAACATTGACATAAATAGAGTAAATGAATACAATCCCAGGTTTAATTAAACAGATATAGAAAAAGCACTCTTCAAAGTCCAGCACCCAATCATGTGAATATCTCTAAGAATACAAATGACATGAGCACCTAATGTCACCATCATATAGGTGGTCAATGTCAAACCCAAGGCCAGCATCATCCTGAATGGAGAAATCTGAAATCATTTCCTCTAAAATCAAGACCTGTACATGGATGTAACCTGTCACCACTGCTATTCAATGTTTTCCCTGTTTTACATGCTTATATACCCATTCACACATCAACAAAACACAGAGCTTTACTTTTTTTAATTTTTATTTTTGAACAGCCGTACAAATATATAACAAAATTATATAAAATGTGTATAGTTTCTGGATACTAGATTTACCCCCAGGAGTGCCCCCCCAATTTCCCACCCTTATCCCTCCCTTCCCTTACCCACAATATCTCTAAAAAAGTATTAGGTTGTATAACATTACACCTTATCTGGATTTAACACATGATAATAGACCACCTTTCTCAATGGCCAGGATATAGTTCCAACCTCCACAGATGAGTGGAGACATTCGACCCTTGGTTCTCCAGAGCTTTACTTTTGAGGCAGAGGTGTTACCTCTGATCACCAGGGTCAAGTGCTGTGGAAGCTCACGCGACTCTTGTGCATATTTTCCCATCAACCCAGTGAGAGATACAGTGGGATCTGAAAATTAGAGCCATCCTTTGTGTTCAGT
>PVKS010020686.1:9520-36520 GCA_004027875.1 Aplodontia rufa
GTCCTTCAGGTCAGAACCCGGCTGGACCGGGGCACTCTTTAAAAAAAAAAAATCACATGTATATATGTATGTGCACGCCTACATGTGCTTATAAACACACAATATAACCATATTGTGGAGGAAAACAAAGATGGAAACAGAACTATAGGGATGGGGGAAAACATATTTCTTGAATTGTTTTAACCTTTTAGAACACTGTCTTAATTTAAAACAACAGTAAGTTAAAAAAGAAAAAAAACTTTCTTCAGCTAAAGTTTGCAAACAGGATGTACAGCAAGATATATACCATATTTCACTGTATAATCATCACCATCGCATAATTGTTGCACAGTTTTTTCAATATAAAAACTGATTAATAATCTTCCCCCCCAAAGAGAGAGGGACAGTGAGAGAGAGATAGAGAGAGAGAAAGAGAGAGAGACAGAGGGGGGAAGGGAAAGAGAGAGAGAGAGAATATAATCAACTTTAGTTTTTCATATGGCTTTCCTTGCTCCACACCCCGATGTGTATGTGGTGCTGGGGTTTGAACCCGTGGACCAGGGCATTCAAAGCAAGCACCATAACCGCCAAGTCACCCTCCAGCCCAAATTCATAACCTTTTATCACATAATTATTCCACGGTATTATTCTATTCCTGGTGCCACTTAAAGGGTAAATGGAGCAGCAATGTATTCACTAGACGCATATGGACGTTCATTTTTCTTCTCACACACTGCAAGCTGCAAGCCTAGAATCCGCAGCACATGCACAATGTCACCATATTTCCAAAAACCAACCTTGGTGGTCTGTTTAGATTCCTGCAGTGCTAAGAGTAAACACATCTTATATGAGTGGCTAAGGACAAGATTGTCAGATAACAAAACCAATGATAGTGGTGAAAAATATTCAGACACAGATTTAAATTTTATAAATCCATACTTTTCAACTCTGTGGTAAATTTTCTCAAGTGTATTATTTCAACTATATTAATGCACAAGTCAATAACAATTAACTTGCTTTTCTTCCAGACCAGAAAAATGTTTGCTAAACTGTGACAAAGAAATGATGTATGTTGATTTGGACTAATTGATTTTATTATACATTCCTAAATATTCCATGCATCCTAACCTTATACCAAAGTAAGATGAGCACAATTAAAAAAAAAAAGCTTCAAATAATGCTTGCATTTTTTTTGCAAAAAATATTGGCATAAAATTTGCAACAATTATGACATGAAATATGGTATGACTCTATAGCACTGTACAGAACCAAAGAAAATGTTTTCGAAACGTTCACTGAATAATTGGAAGAAAATCATACAAAAGACTTTCCTAGTAAAAATCATGTTGCTGGCTTTCTAACTCAACTATAAAAACATGCCACTTCTATGGCACAATCTGATTTTGAAGGTGCAATAAATTAGTGTAGTACTTAGTAAATTTACCTTCTCCAAGATTATTTCAAAAATAAAGATCACTGCTAGTCCATACATACTAATGTTAAAAGCTAACCTGAAGGAGGATAGGGAGGGATCCAGGGAGTAAATCAACAATGAAGTGTACTCTTTACCCCCCTGAGAATCCAAATAATATTTATGCAATCATTTAATTCTGGAAAAATCACTTTTAGGGGCAACATACAGAACAACTGAGAGACTGGGGTGTAAGCAATGTGGGGGTAATTCTGGTTTAAGAGCAAATGCATATCATATTGTTAATTCATATGTATTTATAACTGCACAATAACACAACTCCTTAATAAAAAAAATGTTTTTAAAAAGCACCTGAAAAACTAATGAGGGTAACCTACTGAAAGTTGGGAATCAGCATGTTTCGTGCTATAAGCATTAGGCTCCAAATCCCCTAAACTGTATTTTCTGCATTAATCAAAGAAGATCATTTTAATTACTTCCTCGCTTCTGTTCAAAATTAGAGGAGAGGCTGGAGCAGTTGGTGGTTACGGCACTTGCCTAGCAAGCATGAGTACACAGGTTCAAACCCCAGCAACACATACACAACGAGAGCAACAAAGGCTACATGAAAAATAAATAAAACTGATTCTCTCTCTCTCTCTCACTGCCCCTCTATCTTTTAAAAAAAATTGGAGGAAAAAAGGGAGGGAGAACTAATATTCATATATTAGAGATTTCAAATTTCAAAATTATTTCACTAGAGAACACACAGCTTTCAAACAATAGATTAAAAAATAAACCAAGATAACTGAATGAATATCTACAGTGGAAAGAAAATTTAATACACATCAGATCAGGTATAGGAGCTTTATGTAAGCAATCTCATCCTAATCACCATCCTGTGAGGTATGCATTATGCTGAATACATGAGGAAACAGAAGCTAAGAGAGATTAAGAGATTTGCCAAAAATCAGGATTCCAATCCAATCTCTCAGGCTCCAAAATTCACAATATAATCCTTTGGTGAAGAGGCTGCAAAATAGGAGCCACTGACAATTTTATTTGACCATCACAGAGTTTTTACAAGTGTTTCCAGTCAACGTCTATATTTTCCAGTTTAGTAAATGTACTTTTGCCTCACTCCTATGGTAAATGAGTTCACAGTTTTGCATGTTAACAAAAAGAATAAAAGCAAGTGAATGGCTGCTCTCCTTGCCTTCCCATTCCTAAAAAAGGTATGGCACTGACAAATGGTAGTCCAAGGAACTAAGTGCTACAATCCTACACCAGAGGACATAAGTGAAGATTTTTGTTGTTGTTTTGGGAACTGAACCCAGGGCGCTTTACCGTTGGGCATTCCCCAGTTCTTCTTCTCTCTCTCTCTCTTTTTAATTCTTTATTTTTGAGATAGGGCCATGCTAAATTATTAAGGGATCTCACTAAGCTGCTGAGGCTAGCCTCAAACTTGTGATCGTTCTCTCAACCTCTTAAGTTGCTGGAATTAGAGGTGTGCACCATCACACCGTGCAGAAATTGGAAGCATTCTTAATGGGGGCTCTCATTCCTTTTACAAGGAGTTTGTGGAAATTTGTTAATATACTTTTTGCTGATACAATGATTAAAGGGGCACTACTAACCTTTAGTGAGCAGGCCCAGATCTCCCACAAAGTAGAGAAATGCCTTACAACAAAGAATTGAGCCTCTTCCTACACAAACTTTCAAGTGACAGTTGAAAAGATGGAAAATTTGTTTTGAGCCAAGAACCTGTTTTAAACATAATGCAAAGTATTCTTGCACAGTTATAATCATCACTCAGTTTTCCAAGAATGTAATTACGGTGTAAAGTGAGGATAAATTGTTCTTTGTTACATTTGGAATTTTACCAAGAGCTGTTCCCCTTTTCAGGAAATCACATTATCAATAGCAATGCCACCTATAGTATCTGAGTCACCATTACAGCACAACCCTCTCAGTTAGCATATGTATATAACTGTTAAATTCTCAACTTTTATACATATGGGTATAAGCAGTGTGCTATTTATCTTCCTAACTATTCCTAAGCACTTAATAGATTCCAGTATTTCACTGCTAAGTCATTTTCCATTTCCAGCTCTTTTATGTTACATTTAGGGCTTTATATTACATTTGGGTCGTTGTATTTGAAATTTTCCCCTTTAATAGTGTGTAGGTAGGTTAAAAACACGTATAAATTTCATTTCCAGGTAGTAAAGGGGAATTATAAAAATTTGCCATGAAAACAAAATACAAGATACCTGAGTTATATACCATATACTGAGATATAGAAGGGATGAAGGATAGCAAGATATCCCTGTGACTACATTTAATGGAGTGAGAGCAATAGGCATACTTCAAAGATTATAGAAATTCATATGAATCTTCCCTAGTTAAAGAGAATAATCCAATCCAATTAGTCTATTAATAAAATGCACATTTATTATATCAATATTAGTAAAACAACCAACTAACCTTGAAATAATTTGGCCTTTCTCATCAGTACTTTGTTTATCTCTTAATTTTCATACAAACTAGAGTTGTAGTTAACCTAGTATGGATAAACACTATAAATATCAGGCCTTATAACTCAAAACTATACAAGCATGCCATTTTACAACACAGAAGTTTATGAAGCACTTTTCAATACATTATCATTTTAATCTTGTAAAACCGTTACGAATAGCTGGACTTGGCTGCACAGGCCTATAATCCCAGTGACTGGAGGACAAGGCAAAAGGACTGCAAGTTGGGAAGCTAGTCCTGGCAACTTAGATGCTGTCTCAAAATTAAAAATTAAAAAAGGACTGGGGATGAAGTCTGATTGTACAGCATCTGTGGGTTCAGGCCCCAGTACCCTTCACTCACAGGTGCCAAAAACAAATAAACAAACAAAAAAAACAATTTATGGATTAAGTATTACACTAATTTTAAGATTTCAGAGCTACTGTCAAATGCAGTGCTGTTTTGACCCAACTTCACTGCCTCACAAGATGATGTTGTTACATAGTTCTACGTATAACATTTATAATGGTGACAATAGTATACCAATATGGGCTGGAGCTGTGGCTCAGCAGTTTCGGTGCTTGCCTGGCAAGCATGAGGACCCGGGTTCAAACCCCAGCACCACATACATAACTAAGTGTTGGAGCAATGAAAGCCATGTGAAAAACTCAAAAAAGTTGTTTATCTCTTTCTCTCTCTCACTGTCCCTCTCTCTTTGAAAAAACAAATAAATAAATAAATAAAAATAATAAAAAAGAGTATACCAATATATTTATTCTGTAACACTGTTTCCAAGTGAATTTCAGCATCAAATTAAACTATAATTTCCTAATTTCATTAAAAAAACGCATTATTTAAAACTGCCTTAAATGTATTTCAAACAAATGTGTAGAGTTATGATTATTCTTCATGTTACTTAATACCATTCTCTCCAACCTATTACACTGCTTAATTCTTAGTATTCTTGAAGTTACCTCCCCTTGCCCAGCCCACACCAAAAGGATAAAAGATAGATTTCTTATATCGAATTACTGACAGACAGTGATACATCACTGCTCAAAGAACCCTATAATAATACTCGTAAGTGCTGGGGATGTAGTTCAAGGGGTAAAGAACTGCCCAAGATGTGAAAGGCCCTGTGTTCAATCCCCTGTACTGGAAAAAAAAAATCATAGTTTTTCTTGGTATTAAAATTTAACTGTAGGGGCTGGAGTAATGGCTCAGTGGTACAGTGCTTGGCTGACATGCTCAAAGACCCAGGTTCAAACCCCAGCACCACGTACACAACAAAGTGTCAGAGAAACAAAGACCAGATGAAAAAAATAAAGTTGATGCTCTCTCCTCTTTCTCAAAAAAAATTACATTACATTAACTGTAAAGAAATTACATCCCTGGGCTGTCTCTGGGAGCAAGGAGCTATTGCTGGTCTTGTCCTTCACCAATGGGAGCTTCATTATGATTCTGCCCTCTCAGCCCCTACACCAAGTAGGTCATCACAAGCACTGAAGCCACACCTACAACTATCCAGTGCCCCTGAGATGATGGAAACATGCCCAACACACCCTCCACCCAGGAGACACAGACCCCAGCTTGGAGTGGCTAAAGAAACTATAAGCACTTCCACTGACAAAGAGGAGGTCCCTCCCCTAATAAAAACATGCAAACCAAAAAAAGAAAAAAAGAAAAAGAAAAAGGCGTTACAACCCTGGTTTGCAAAGCTAACATCCACTTTTGCTCTCTAAATCAAGTGGCTGTAATTTAGCAAGTGAAAATTATTCTGAACTCACTAGGAAGAAAACGATGTGGTCAGTCATTTGTTCATTCATACCTTTTTCTTCTTGAAAGCCAAGACTATGGTATATTCCAAGCCTCTGGTCAAATATCTGAAAAAGGACAAGCCTTTAGCTAACAGCCCAGAAACAGTCTTATGATCTATAATCAGGAAATAATGACCTAAATTTTTAAGTATTTTCTGAAAGAGGGAAATTGCTGAAAAACAGCCTAAAGCCCTTTGCTCTTCTCTTTCCTGGAAAGTCTTCATTTTCAGAGAATAAATGAATAAATTACTCTGTCAAATATAAAGTAACTGAACTAAAAAAAATATATATAGAACTGTGATGCAACCAAAATAAAACACGACTATCCAAAAAAATGTATTTTCTCATACAAAATGTACATTTTAACATAATTTTCACCATTTAAAATCTACTTCAATAAGATTTAATACACAAAAACTCAAAAAGTTAAAAGCCTCTATGTCTTTTAAGTTTAAATGGAAAGTCAAGGACTGGAGCGGTGGCTCAGTGGTTACAGCGCTTGCCTGGCATGTGCGAAGATGCATGTTTGAACCCCAGCAACACATACACAACAATCAAATGTTGGAGCGATGAAAGCTAGATGAAAAACTACAAAAAAATCAATTTTTTAAATGGAAAGCCAAAATAGCAAAAAAAAAAAAAAGTTACCAGATTTAGCAACTAAACATTTATTTGAAATTTAAATGTAACTGGGCATTCACATTTTATCTGGCAATATTCTACTCTTCAGACTAAAGTGAACATCCCTTCCTTGGTAAACAACACTAGCTCCCACTTCTAAAGGACAGGCTGGGGGGCTTCTATCAGCAAAATTGTGACTAATAAGTTCTTAGGAATTAGAATGAAAAGTACTCTTTACCAAGTGGTAAGGTTTTCTTAATAACCAAAGGTTAAACTTTTACTAGGTTCCAACCTAGTAAGCTGGTTATTCTTCTGGGTATTAAACAGAGATTGGAAGAATTTCATAATTTAGTTTTAAGATAATTAAAGAGAAGTTTCTTATGAAGGTTAAAGTAAACAGGATCCTGTTTGAAATACTACAAGCAGTTTCTAAAAGCTACTTGAACGGATTCTGAAGTTAAACTATCATTTTTCTTGAATTCTTAATCAGAACTTTAGAATTAGAAACATACTAATGTATGACTCTTTAAAAAATGTCTGGAAAGGGGCTGGAGCAGTAGCTCAAAATTATGGCACTTGCCTGGCATGCACAAGTATGTGGACTTGAACCCCTGCTCCACAATGAAATGTCAGACTCAGAGCAACAAAAACCACATGGAAAACTAAATTTAAATTGATTCTCTCTTTTTCTCTCTCTCATTGCTCCTACCTTAAAAAAAAAAATCTGGAGAATCCACTTTATTTCACATTGTTCCCATATTTTTCCTTCTCCTGAGCTACTACTAAACAGTAGATAGAATAGAAAAAGATCAGATTCAAGTTGCACAATCGGTTAGTGCACGGTACTTATAAGAATAGAAAAATATCTTTTTTATTTTATGAGGTCCCTATCAAGAGTTCTTTGCCCCACTTATGATTCTGACAACGAGCACAAGTAACTTATTCTTCTGATTTCATTAAAATCATCTTAATACGAAACCTATGCTTTTCTTCCACATGCTCTAGGCCTTTGCTCTTTGATACAGCCCATCCATCTTTGGAGACTGCCTAATTCCCTTATTTCATTTACACTGCTACCTTGAAGGTATTAATAGATAATCACATCCCCCTTAGTGCTCCCTTTTCCTATGTTTAGCTCCTTCAGGCTTTTCTCTTGAATCTTAAGCTTCCATCCGTGTAGAATTATCTATACCTTTTCCTAAATCTAGTTAGAAAGTATTCTTCATTATTTGGAGTTCAATTTTAATAAGAAAACAATAACACTATTAGCTGTATCATAATTTTGACATATGATCATTGTTATTTGTCTAAGGGTAATTCAATGACAGTTCACTGCAAGCTATTTGAAACCTCTTTATACTTGCTCTTTTCCAGGTAGCAGTTTCCTGGTTTGCATTAAGGCCACTTTATATCCCTTGGTGAAAGACTTGAGATTCAGCATTAATGAATATGATTTCAGTGCTGGAAC
Source organism: Aplodontia rufa (assembly GCA_004027875.1). Lineage (NCBI taxonomy): Eukaryota > Metazoa > Chordata > Mammalia > Rodentia > Aplodontiidae > Aplodontia > Aplodontia rufa. The sequence continues at coordinate 17,334 of PVKS010020686.1, forward strand.
TGTGCTATTTTTTTTTCTTCAGTTGCTCCATAATGGTCCCCAAGCCTGCTAAACTTGTATGATCAAAAAACCCAAGCCATGTGTGGTGATGCATGACTGTAATTCCTACTACTAGGGAAGCTGAGGTGCTGAGGATCATAACTTCGAGGCCGGCCAGCCTGGGCAACTTAGTGAGGCCTTCTCACAATAAAAATTTTAAAAGGGCTGGGGATATACCTCAATGGTAGACCACTTGGCTAGCATGTGCAAAATCCTAGATTCAATCCCTAGTATCGCGTGCACACACTCACACACACACAATAAAACAATAAAACAAAACCAAAAAAAAAAAAAAAAAACCCAGGTTAAATTTAATAAATTCCTTAATCTATAGATTGAGAAGTATTTCACAGATAGTTGCAAACAAAGGAGAAGGACATCTTGTCTCTTTTACCCTACCAGAAGCAATGTTTAAAACCAACAAAATAATCTTGCTTACTCTAGGACCTTAAACACAAAAGACAGATGATTCTTAGTGATGATTCTGCTTCCCCTTTCCCTCCCTTCCCTTGGCCAGTATTCAAGTCAATCTGTACTCACCAGAAATGCGCCTCAAACAGCATCCGAGTAAGCATTCAGCTCGGAATAAACAGTAGTGCTCCCAGCCCTGTACTCAACCAATAACTCAAAGGCAGGGGCTAGAGAACAAGGAACACAAACTCTAATTTAAAAGAAAGGATAACTAAAAATACTGGAAGAAAAGTTAGGTTTTAATTATGATATTAAAATTACTGTGGCTTCTCTTTTCCCCCCAAGTTCAAATAGGGGGAAAAACAGTACTATATAAATAATGACTAATGTATAATCATTAAAATGCTGTATTTTTTTTTTTTTACTAATAAGGACTGACACTATTGATATATATCTTGTGAAAATCCAGGTTTTATAAAAAAATCATCAGATTACTCCAGACTAAGAAAGTATATGAAAAATAAACAAATTAAAAAACTACTCCAAACCTGAAAATGCTGTTTTTCAAATCTCATGGGCCATTAATGAATTGTGAAATCAATTTAGGTGATCATGATGGTTATCTTAAATACATCCACATAGAATAAGGATAGGCACTGGTTAACAAAATATATATACTGTATATGTAACGTTATATATTTTAGTCACAAAATAAACTCTTTATCTGGGTCACAGACCTCCCCCCCCAAAAAAAAAGACAGGCTATAAGCATTTTTTTCTAAAGCATTCTTGTATTTCTGAAGTTATTTCAAGATGATTACTTGTGATCATAATACAAATATTCTATTTTACTAACAAACGGAGCCCTACCAACTGTATTTTAGGTCCTGGAAAATTCTAGTTTGAAATGAAAAAAAAATTAGGTTACTTTTATAGGCAGTAAGGATGTGGGGGATAAAAACTGAAACTAAATTAGAGTGTATAGCTATTTATTACATTATTTGCTCTATTTTTTACAGATTTGAAATTCTAGCAAAAATGCAAAAGAAAAAACAGTAAGGAAACAGACCTAACAGATAACAAGTACAATTAATAAGTTTATAAACTTGGACCTTTAAATATGTTGTTTCTAAGGAGCATCCATCTACGAACTCTCATGGATTTAATTCAGGTAACATTTGGATTGCCTTTTTCACCTATGATGGACTAGTTAAGAGGTCTTAAATGTATAAGAAGGGATTGGTGAAAAAAAGGTCATACATAACTGAAAAACTTCCTCTGAGGACAACATAATATACACAATAGTTAAGGGTTTGTTTCATTCTTACTAGTCAACCACCCATAGAAAGGAACACAAAATATCTACCTACCTGGCAGGATTTTTCAATTCTTAATTGTTTTAATTCACACTGGCAATTTTCCCAGCAAGTTTAATATGAGATCTCTGAATAATAGACACCGCTCTGCCTTCCTTGAAACAAGACCTCCAAGTGTTGTCTGAAGTAGATTTAAAGGCAGTCAGATTTCAAAACAGTGCATGCCTCAAAGTTAATTTCATTATTTCCAAAAGTACGTTTCTAAAAATGCTTTACAACAGAAAAGTTTTCTCTCTCTAGGTCTTTTACCCATTGGAGAAAGTGTCTAAGCTCTGTGTAATTTTTAGAACTAGAAGGGAATTCAGACATCCTCTAATTTAGTGGTTTTTCAAATGTTACCAGGAAAAAAAGAATTAAAGGCATAATTTGTAATATGCAAATACACTCTTACCTATTCATTTTTATGTATCTTACTGTATATGTAATATTGTGCCTTATTAGTATTCCATCAGAAAAGGTATTGATGTTTTGCATTATTTTATATTTAATCACTTTGAGTTTGATTATTCATCTGGATTGTGATTAAAACTATTGGTATGGGCTGCGGATGTACTCAGCATTAACATGCTTTCCTAACCTGTGTGAAACCCTGAGTTTGTGAGGATGCTCCCCAGCACCAAAAAAAAAAAAGCTACTGGTATAATTTGGGACTTAATGTTTTCTCACTATATGACCTCAAATAACATATATAGAACCCTGACACTTACAGAGCAACTTCACATTATCTGATTTATATTTCCCTATCTAGTCAATCTGAAGCAATACTTGCAACTAAAAATGATAAAGAGAAGCAAAGCATATCTAAATAGGCAACTTCTAAAAAATACCATGAAGCATAGTATAAAGCTCTGGTAATTAACATTATCTGGTAAAAAAGATGTGTCTTAAAACATTCCATAACTGTTTCCAGAAAAGCAAAAAAATATCATTTAGCACTTTTTAGTACAAGAAACTTCACAGTGCCTCCATGGTGGCACAAGTCTATAATCCCAGTGACTCGGGAAGCTGAGGCAGGATCATGAGTTCAAAGCCAGCCTACGCAGCTTAGCCAGGCCCTAAGCAATATAAAAAGGGCTGGGGATGTGGCTCAGAGGTTGAGTGCCCCTAGATTCAATCCCCCATACCAAAAAAAAGAAAAGAAACAACACAGTATGCTTCCATCAAGTTGATCACATTGTTTTAAAGAACACATAAGACTTGAGATTTCTGTTGTTGTTGTGACTGCTCCTTCTGCAAAATAGGAAACAGGGTTGGAACAGAGGCTCAGCAGTTAAGGTGCTTGCCTGGCATGTGTAGGGATGCAGGTTCAAACCCCAGTGCCACCATGTACACAACAAAGTATCGGAGCAATGAAAGCCACATGAAAAACTAAATAAAAGTTATTCTCTTTCTCTCTCACTGTCCCCCTTCTCGCTTAAAAACAAAAACAAAACCATGAAGCTAAACAAAAAGCCAGCAGGTGTCTGGGGAATATTAAATATGTCTACCCCTAACTTAATCGTGTGCAAATAAAAGCGGATTTTAGAAAATTCTTTAGTAAACCTTACTGCCATTCAGATAGACTAATTAAAAGATCTGAGGTATCACTCCAAAATAACCTCAAATTAATTAGTTTTAATTAATAAACATCTGTCTTTGTATATGCACAAAAAGCAAACAAAAAAGTAGGCTTACTTTCAATTTTAACTAACACACTAAATTGAAATTAGGTACAAATTTTGACTCCAATTCCTTAAGCTGAACATATTCACTCTTTTAAATTTAGACATCAATATCATTGGCATAAAGTTTTCTACACAGTATCACTTTTAAATTCAGTGAGTTTATTTATTTACATAAGCCTATAAAATAGAACAGTTTATAATCAATTAATTTTACTGGAGAGATTTCCTATCTTCTCAAAGCCAATCCTTACCAAATGAAAGTAATCATTGAAGAAAAATTCATAAAAACCTCACAAACAAGTTTAAAAATGTGTATCTAAAGTTCTTAAAATTAAACTCCATATTATCAGTATCATTTTTTACTTATGTAAAATGATAGTTTAAGAGGCATACCAAAAGCCAAGACAGTTATTTACAGGAGGTGATTTTGCACCATTGCTTTAATTTCAGTATGTCAATTTACTTTAAAGGCCTCTGGTCTACACGTGTTTTTTCTGACAGTTTCTATCTTTCCAGATGCTCCTCAAACGAAGATTCATTCCCCATTCTTGCATCCTGCTTTTCTCCTTGTACTAATGCAGTCTTTCTTCTGTCTTTCCCTTTCTCTTACAACTTCATTCTCTACGTCTGATCCTGTCCAGATTGTGCTCACTGTAAACAATAAATTGAATAGAATGCATCAGAAATGTTTTCACAAAACTCAATTTTTCCAAAACATCTTTGCACAATTTTATTCAAATTTTCATTGAACATCTCCTGTATGATTCAACACCCTCATTGGCTGTTTCTATCCAAGCTTCACTTTAATAGATACTGGCAACTTAAAACCTTCCCAAATTGCCTGATGTGAAAAAAAAAAAAAAAAAACCTTTACATATATGGAACAAAGTTTCAAATTTTACACATGAAACATCTTACATTTAAAAAGTACCTCAAATTAATTAAATAAGGGTCTGGAGCGGTGGCTCAGCGGTTATGGTGCTTGCTTGGCACTTGCCTGGCATGTGCGAGGACGCAGGTTTGAATCCCAGCACCATGTACACAATGAAGTGTCTGATCAACAAAAGCCATGTGCAAGACAAAATAAAATTGATTCTCTCTCTCTCTCACTGTCCCTCTCTCTTTAAAAAAAAAAAAATTAATTAAATAAATAAAAAAACAACATCCAAATAGCACATCTTCTAGTCACATCTGATTATCTTTGAAGGCTTATTTAAATACTTTTTATTTTAAAAATAAGGATAGTATAATAGTATATAACTATAATGCACTAATAAAACTTTTTTTTTTTAACATAGAGGGACAGTGAGAGAGAATCAATTATATTTAATTTTTTATCTGGTCTTTGTTACTCCAACACTTAGTTGTGTATGTGGTGCTGGGGTTTGAACCTGAGTCCTCACACTTGCAAGGCAAGCACCACAACCACTAACCCACCACTCCAGCCCTAATAAAACATTTTTTTAAAAGACAGAACAATAATACGTTGCCTTTTATTAATGTCTACAGGTATATTTCACACAAAAATGGTTCACATCAAAACTATATAAATGAGAAGAAAAAAACTATTTTCTTTGGAAATCTAATTTTTCATGAGGATCTGTATAACTAATGCAAAGTCAGACCTGTAATGAACTTCAATCTTAATCTGTGTCAAATAAATTAACTACGGAGCACGTTTGTATTTCAGTGGGTATTTTGTTTCCTTTTGTTGTTTTCAACCTTGGTATACGTATATTTACAGGTTAAGTTCTCTATCTGCCAACACAAAAAAACCCACCTATAACTCTTTCCAATTTGGACCAGCCACCTTGTAAAACAAACCCTGGAAAAGGTTCTGATGTAGTAACATAGCCTTTCCTCCCAGAGGTCTGACCAATTTCTCATGCCTTGGTGCTCCACTGGTATCAGTTGTGACATTCTGACTAAAAGTTCCATGAGAGACTGAACGCACATTATCACCTTTGGAAAGTCTTTAGTCCCAGGCAAACTTCTGGTCAAATCTTATTTGAATTAATTATGCTAAAATCTGCTGCATGACATTTAGCATGTCATTTGCACCACAGCTACAAATTTATCTATATTTGTCTTCTGCTGTTCATTTTAATACACCCAAAGGGAGACACACAGTCAATAGCAAATTACCAAGCTTGACAGAAAAAAGATTCATGAATAATCTAATGCAGATACTGGCATTGTTACAAACCACAATGTTCACAACTATCTAGTATTAACCAAGCAAAATAGTTTCTTAAAATTAAGCTTATTAATAAAATTCATTAGGATTCCTTATTTTCCTCTATTGAATAGTGTTAATTAGCCAATATTTTCAGTATGAACATATTGCATTTTTACACATCACTCCATATCATTCATTCATTCAGCTACATCTAGAGCATTCCCATTACATGCCAGGTACTACCTTCTATTTCTCTTATTCACAAAAATGGTATTCTATGAAAAAGAGATATCTGGCTCATATAAAAAGATACTTGGTTTGCAGGGGGGCACAGCTTGCCATGAAATCTCTCAATCAAATTGAAATATGAATTACCTCACCAGAATCTGCAATCGCAGACATTCCAATTGATCACTCCACTTAAAAAAATTATATATAAATAGCAAAAGCATATATTTTTGGGGTCCTTCAAAAGACCCATTTACTTTTATTCAAGATGACAGAAGCACTAACGAGTGCTCAGAATACACATACACATGAAGAAAAGTAAAAAATATAAAAATAATAATAGTTAACATTTACTGACACAATATGCCAGGCACAGAAATCTAAGTTGCTATTATCTCATTTAATCTTCATATCCTCCCTAGGAGACTGACATTATTGTAATCCTCATTTTAGAAATGAAACTGAGGCCTGCCTTATTCAAGGTCACAGCTACAAGAACTCAAGAGTTGGAACTTGAACCCAGTCCTATCAGTGCCCAAAGCCTGCGTTCTTGATCACACTATACTGGTTGGTTTATACTCACTCAATTTTAGGCTAAAGTTTTTCAATGTTGTATGTGTTTCTTCCTTAGAATGAATCACATCTTTGAGGATACATAAAAAAATCAATAAATAAGGATTTTACTTGAACCTGCTTTTTCAAGTCAACACATTTGAATTGGAAACAAAATCCATCTGAACAAAAGCCCTGAATCCCTACGGTAATGGGTAACAGTCTCATTTTGGAGCTGGAGAGATCTTGGGATCATCCAGTCCAAACTCTTCATTTTCAGAATAATGAAAACAGAGACCTTTTGAAAAAACATCTATTCTCAACCTAAACTACCACATTCTCAATCCAGAAATGAGCTTTTTCCCCCCCCAGAAACATCACTCTCATAGATAATCTAACATTTCCACATCATGGTATCCTTTTCTGAAGCACTATAAGAAAAAAAAAACAAATCATGAAACAAAGTCAGACTACTGCAGGGCTATATGACCAACTGTACACTTGTATGCTATCATAAGGTATATTATACAAAGCTGTAAAATGGGATCCTTAACTATAGAAATCTGAACTCAAATAGGCATTTCTTCCTTGAATTCAATTGTACATTCATTTGGGTCAATTACTGCCTGAGCTTCACTTTTACTGGTCATATCATGTGATTGAATTCAAGCTCATTTCAAGGGAAAGACTGTACAATGCTGTATTTAGAACACATATCAGTGACAGCAGCCAGATGAGTTTTACAAGCCCTATCCAAAAACCTTCTTTAGTTGCTAAGAAACTACAATTTTACCATATTATAAATCATTGGGGGAAAAAACTATGCCAGCTTGAACATGTTAAGCTCAAGAATCTCTCACCTATTGTGCAAAATGAAACCACACTATTTCTATAAATTGAATTGAAATCAGAATTAGGTTTAACTTGTATTGTTAGCATAGATGAAAACCTGCTAAGACAAATCACTAACACTACTCTCCTTTCCACAGTGGCTTCACACTTGGAGGAAAACAGGAAAAAACACCCAACATATTTAGCACATTCAATGCAAGAGACACAAAAATATTTCTTTCCTGACCCCCACAGTAATCCAAAGCCATGAAACATATATAAGATTTGATTAGTAAATTTGGTAGGACAAACACTTCCATTTAACTGATGATGTTTTTTCAAAGCTATGATGTATTTTCACTGTAATAATCTTCAGCATTTAAGCCTGTTTTCTCTTTTACATACAACTACCCTGGCTCTATCACTGATTTTAAACCGAGGTCATTTAAATGAGTCCTTTTAACCAGAGTTACTTTAATTGCTCTAGCAAACCAATGAAGAAACACTGAGATTAGTAAAATGAAATAATAATAATTTATATTTCACTCTCCAGTACCGATTACTCATACCTTTTTCATATAAAAAATTTTAAACCTTTTAATAGCTTTTCCCACAAGAGCAGAAACAGGCTCACACTCCTAGTATCACCTCTGAAAGATCAATTCAGCAGATGAACTGTTAACACATATCTTCAACGGGAATCTGTTTTATCTAGACTCCCCCCACCCCATGCCTATGATTCCCCACGAATTCTCCATCTTCTCTAAAGAGTGTCAGTTCAGAACCCAGTTCTCTCATTTTCCCTGTACCCTGCACACATCCCAGAGGCCACTTTTATACTCCTCAAAAATAACATCTCTTCAGATCTTGAAACTCTTCAGTCTTGAAACTTTCAGATCTCTGAAAACCTACTTCCTCCACCTCCCTCTGGCCAGTAAATGCCCTCCATCCCAGTTCCGCAGCTGCAGCTGAGTCCCTGCCTTTACAAAGGCCCAACCAGTATCTTAACAGTATTCTGCCACAACTCATTCCCTCCCTTCCACATTGCAAACCAATATCACATCCCTATCTTCCTGCATTTTACTCCCTTCCCTAATTTTTGGTCTCCTTCCACCCTCACCTCTATACTCAGACCCCTTACTTCTCTAGTATTTCCCTTACCTCAGTTTCACCTCTTTCTCCCCATCCGCTGTTCATTTTCCTCTCCTTATTTAGAAACTCCTTTTTGCTCTCCCAACCACTAACCTAGAATGCCCAGCACTCCACCCTCTTCAGTAAACCCAACCCTCTTCCCTCAGCTCTTTTGGAGACACGGCTGCTTCCCGTACCAAGTCCCCTACTGCAGTCAACCCACTCCCTTAGCTTCCCTCCACCCACAGATCCAAGGTTCTCCGATTCTTTACCCCCTCCTTAGGGTACTTGTACTCAGTTCACTCCTCAGTGTTCTCCATGACACCCCCCACAATTTCTCCCGTATTTTTAAGGATGTCACCAGTTTTACGGGGCCCTAATAGAATCCTAGTCGATTATAGCACCCAGGAGCCCCGTTCTCTTGGACAGCCTGACCGACACCATCCCTCTATCTCCTTAAATACAAATGCCAGTCTCCTGCCACCATCTGTAAGAGCTGCGCCCCCCTCTCATCCGCCCCCGCTACTCCAGCTCCTCACGTCGGCTTTCTGGGTATCCCCTGGCCGAGCAGGAGCGACTAGCGATGTGAAGCCTCCTAAGTCACCATCCACGGGCTCACAGGGACGCCCCCACCTCTCCGACAGGCGCCGCTGGTCCTCAAACCCGCGCCTCTTCAAACCCCCTGCCAGCATCTCCTCAGCCCCTCAGACTCCGGACCGGACCCCTTCCCCTGCCTCTATCACCCTTCGGGCCAGGGCCCGAATCCTCCGGTCGCCGGCGCCCCTCAGCCCCCGCCCGACCCGCCCCCGGCGCCCTGCTTACCGTTCTGAGCGGCGCCTGGCCCGGGGAGGAGGGAGCCAGAGACCAGCAACAAGGAGAGGGCGAGGGCGCTGGGGAGCGAAGGGCCCGACATCCTCCCTAGCAGAAGACCTAACGCCTACTGGGCCAGGGCCCGGGAAGGGAGGGGAGGGAGGGAGGGGGCGGGCTAGCGCGCGAGGGAGTGAGCGAGGGAGGAAGCCGCAGCTCAGTTCCGTCCTTCCCCGTCCTCCTCCTACCGCCGCAGAGCCCAAGTCTCGCGAGACCTGCGCTCCGGGCCGTGGGCGACGAGGATGATTGCAAGGCTCGCGAGAAGAGGAGGCCTCGATTGATAATCCCGCCCCTCCAATTCGTTGTCCCCACCCCAGCAGAGACTGATTGGTCTAGCGCAAGATAGGTCACGTGCCAAGGGTGCTTCTAGCCACGTGATGGGGCGAAGTGGAGAACTTCGCCAGCACTCCTGGCGGTGGAGAACCGAGAAGTCAGTGTTCAGTTTACTCCTCTATGGAGCAAGAGTGCCTATAAATAACAGGAAGCGTTGGGAATACAATACATTTCCTTACCTTTCATGCGTTAGCGCTCTTGGCTGCACAATTTGACACGCCACCCCCTCTTTATGCTTCCTCTGTGTCTCCTATCAATTCAGTGCTGTTTCTTCCTTCTGAACTTCCACCATAGACCTCTGCTGGTAACTGGCCTTCCTCTCTCATATTTTCCCTTTCCAGGCAGTGTTGCGCTGGCTGTGCCCGTTATTACTTTGTGTCTTCCTGCGTCGACATCTGGGTCTGCCTGAAAAGTCCTCCGTTTCCTTCCGCGCGGCTACTCCCCTCCGCATTTCCACCCCGTTTGGCTTTATTTTAGCTCTGCAGGCTCTGGGGGCCTGAAGTTCAGCTAGCTTCCTGGCATGCCCGGGGACATAGTTCTACAAGGAGGTCATCACTACCAACTTGTATGAAGACTCCTCGGAAGTATTTATCCAGTAGTTGCTGTGTACCAAACACATAAAGAAACCCACGTGAAAATACAATTCCTGCTCTCAATGGAGTTCCTCGCCTAATCTACCATAGGAGTGAGGTAGGGGCAAGTGACTCATAGGGCATTTAACAAAAAAGCCCTCTGGAGGTTGACTGACTATATGACTATAACATGGAAGTTTGTTTAATGTTCTTTTTTAAAGGGTATTTTTTTTTGTACTATCCTCAGTGCGGGTAGTTGGCAAAAGAATTTCTATGGCATCTTGGCTCATCCCTTAGTCACAGCAGACATCCTGGAAAGTGAGTATGGGGTCAAACTACGAAGAGTGAACGGTCCTGCTGACCTAACGATTCAGAAAGAAGGCTTGGAGGGCCTGAAGCCGTGGCTCCCTGGTTGCGAAGCTTGCCTAAAAAGTGCAAGGACTCTAGTTAAACTCCAGCAGCACGTACACAACGAAGTGTCTGAGTAACTAAAGCCACATGAAAAACTAAATAAAATTGATTCTCTCTCCTTAAAAAAATTTAAAAATGGGGGGCTTGGAGACCTTGGAGGAAGGAGATCTTTACAAACTCTGAAGCTAATGTAGTCACTGATGGATTTGGAAAATTACTAGAAGCCACTTGGTCAGGCAGTAAAATCCCTACTCACTGTTTCAAAATCTACTGACTCTGATCCTCTTCAGAATCTATTGCCTCCCATCCTTATCAGAGGATCCCCACCATACTGAAAACCTCATCTAATAGCCACCCTACTGAAAAACCCAGTTTAACCAGAAAAATTCCTGCTGTGGAACACACACACACACACACCCCGCCGCCCGCACAATTCAGCAGGTAAAAGATCACCTCTCCTGCACAATTCAGCAGGTAAAAGATCACCTGTCCCAAAGCCAAGTGACCGTTTGCTGCTTGGAAAGTGTGTCCCTGCAATTACTGCAATAAATCACCTTGTTCTGTTGAGGTCTGGATCCTTTCTTACTGCACTCCGTACTCTCCTTTTCAGCCTCTCTTCCTTTCAGTCTCCAGCTTTCAACAGGTACTAGACAGCTGGTAGTTCCAGATTGCGCTTTCTAGCAAGGGCTAGGACTATAACTATGAAATGTTCATTGAAGTGAAAACTAGATTCTTCAAAACCTCAGGTATGTGGGTGATAAAAAAAAAAAAGTTGCCTTGTATTGTTATCTGAACAAAGGCCATTCCACAGACAGACCTGTAAGAAGGGCTATCAAAGCTGATGGGAGCTTTCATTGATGCAACCATAGTAACCATAATAAATATCCCTATTTGATCCTGTGGCAAATGAACCTTATAAAAATGATTTTGTGTTTAGGGAAATTGAGACTGACCTGCCCAGGATCTCCAAGTGTTTATGCTATTAATGCCAAAACAATCTGATTTTCCTGCTTCTAGACTTGTAAGAGAAGTGCATTTCCTTGCCTTCTTCAAGTTTGGAGTGGCATGCAACATATTTTCAATCAGTGAAATGTGAGAAGAGACATGCATCAGTTTCAAGCAGAAGTGTTTCACTTCTAGTGGATTTGGGATTGCATATTCTTCTTCCTTGGAGAAGATCAGTAATCATGATGGTAAATACACATGTGAACATGAATCTTGTGTCTGCCTGGGTCCTTGAGTTAGCAAGGTAAGCTGAAACTGCCGGTCAACCCACACAAAATAGATAGCAACTGTTGAGTTAAGCTTCTGAGATTCAGAGATGTTTGTTCTAAGAGCATAACCTGTGCTATTCTGTTTAGGGAAAAGATCAAATTCAAATCCAACTCACCACCACCACTAGTATCTATTAGTTATGCAGCCTTGGAAAGACTTAATCTCTCTAGGTCTTATTTGTCTGTCAAGTGTAGCTAATAATAGTTCCAATCTCATAAGACAACAAGAGGAATAAATGAGTAAACTTTTGGGCAAAGTTTGGGACAGTTTCTGGTGCACAGAAAACGGTCCAATTTTGATGATGATAATACTACAACTCTGACTCCAGCCTGGTAAATTCTTCCAACTGTGCCATGGTTACAAAAATTGATGCAGGAATAAAAATTTTAAGTATGAGTGTTACTGATCCACTCTCAAAACATGCAGTTATGAGGAACCCTGTTACCTAGAAAATGTCACCAAGTCCTTCATAATATTAGCTGTACTTTGTCTTCTTTTCAAGAGATCATACGTGATAACTAAAATCTTCTGATAACTCTATTTTCTTTAAATAAATTTAAGAATTTGAATTTTTGTTGTTTAATATATATGTACCCTAAAATCTCTTTGTAAGTACGATTGTACCAAATGAACTTCTTTGCAATACCTCAAAAGAGCTCTAGAGGTCCTCAGAAGTCAGCTGTGACACACTTTCCTGGCCTGGAGGGACGACTTGGAGGTTGGCTTTCCAATATTGTTAGCGCCCCGGGGTGGGAAGACCTGTAAAGCATTCTCAATTGAAAGGCTTCGCCTGCATTCATTTGGTGTGGTTCACTCAGCCAAAAGAAATATGTAAGTCACAAGAATATAGTAGTAACAGTCCTAGCGTTGACCTTGAACTTCCTGGTGGATTCCTCTCTTTCTCCTGGGAAGAACTCTGCACCCTAAATGTTCTTGCTGTTTTGATATTCCACCCTACCCATCTTAAATGCAGCCATTTCCAGTCAAAGCAATTTTTTCCCTGCCCCTTCCAACTCCTGGCACCATCCCTGAACTCTGTGGATGAGTTCAATTACCTATATTTGTGTGTATGTTCAGGCAAAGACTTTCTTAATAGAATCTCTAAACCTCGGGATTAATGCCAAGAATTAATAAATGGGATGGCATCAAGTTAAAAGGCTTCTGCACAGCAAAAGAAACAAGAATGTAAAGAGAGAATCTATAGAATGGGAGAAAATCTTTGCTAGTTACACTTTGACAGAGGATTATATATCCAGAGTATAAAAAGAATTCAAAAGACTTAATACCAAAAAATCTATTAATAAATAGGCAAAAAAACTAAACACAATTGTCAAAAGAAGAAATAGAAATGGCCAACAAATATATGAAAAAATGTTCAACATCAATAAAAACTGGGGAAATGCAAATCAAAACTACACTGAGATTTCACCTCTCTCCAGTTAGAATGGCAGCGCTGCATCAAGAATACAAATAATAATAAATGCTGGAGAGGACGCAGAAAAGAAAGGAACAATTTTACAAGATTGGTGGGATTGTAAATTACAGTCACTATAAAAATCAGTATGGAGGTTCCTCAAAAGTCAAGGAATGGGTTGGGCTCAGTGATGCATGTCTGTAATACCTGCAGCTCAGGAGGTTTAGGCAGAGGCTCACAAGTTCAAAACTAGCCTCAGCAACTTAGTGACATCCTATCTCAAAATAAAAAATAAAAAAGAGCTAGGGATGTGGCTCAGTGATTAACTGCCCCAGGTTTAATCCCTGGTATCAAAAAAAGAAAAAGAAAAAAGACTGCGATGGAACCACCATATGATCCAGCTATCCCACTCCTCAGTGTTTATCCTAAATAATTAAAGTTGGCATACTATAGTGATACATCCATATCTATGTTTGTAGTAGCACAATTCACAATAGCCAAAATATGGAACCAGCCTAGGTGTCTGTTAATGGATGGTTCGTTAGAGAAAATATGGCATATATATACATAATGGAGTCTTAATCCAGCCATAAAAATGAAATTGTCATTTGCAGGAAAATGGATGGAACTAGAGAACATTATGTTAAGCAAAATAAGTCAAATTCAGAAAGTCAAGGGCCATAAGTTTTCCTCCCATATTCAGAGGCTAAAGAGGAAAAAGGAAGAGAAAGGTAGGAGTGAATCTCATGAATATCTGAGGGAGGAAAGGGACTAAGGGGTAAGAGGCAGGGAGGAGAAAGGAAGTGCTGGGAAGTGATATTGGCCAAAATATTATATTGTGAGCATGTAGAACATGTAACAACAAATCCCATCATTATGTATAATTCTAATGCACCAATACGAAGATAAAAATAAATTTAAAATTATTATTCTAAAAAAATGTCCTCATAATGACCTAGACAGGTCATTATTCTTTATTCATAATCCTAGTGTCTCGATTCTTTTACCTTCTCATATCCAATAACCTCTTCCTTAACTGAAGCACCCCTGTCAAGTTTGCACTCTGGACACTTTAATCACGTCCCCACAGGGTTCCATCTTTGAAATATGAAAAGTTAACACCCACTCCTCATTCACCAATTCCTAGCCTTTCAGTTCTTTGTACTAGGACCCCATTTCCTCCAATTCTTCAACTTTGCTAATCTGGCAATTTCTCTCTGTCCATGCTTCATTTCCCTCATGGTCCAGTTTAGAGTCCATAGCGTAAGGTAATCATTCCCTTGCCCACCTCAATCTCTAATATTTTTCTGGGAAATCCACAACCTGGCTGAGCACTACAGTCTGAAAGGAGGTTTCATGCCTGCACCTGAGCAGTTGAAGAGTGCCAGAGAAAAATTGCACAAACTGGGTGAATGATTTCATTTTAAATTCCAGATCACAGACCTCAAAAGGGAACTGAGCCTCAGACATCGATAGGTGGCAAGCATGAATTTTGAAGTACAATAGTCATATATATGCAAGAAACGCCTTGTCACTTTCTTTCTTGCTCTAAAGTAAATTTCATCTATTCTCATCACCTTTCTGCTGAGATGACAAGAAATTCAATTTTGGTCATTATGAGCATCCTTCTCTACTTGCCAGTGTAACATGAAATTCCTGGGTGTTATGCAGCCCAGGACGTTCAATTTTATTACTGTTGCTGTTAACTCTGGTCATTGCTCATGTGCCCATTGCCCTGACTCTCATGATCCCTTGAAGCGAATGGTTCAGTGCTACCCACCACTCATGGAAGCAGCCTCACTCCACACCACTTTTCAGTTCTTTGTGATTGCTTTCTTCCTTCTCATTTTGGGGCCTCTATGTATCTTGGGTTTTTGCCCAGATTGAGCAACACTCCATCTTCTTCACCTGGTCTACTAATGGGCTACAATGAAAATGCTTTTGTTTTTCCTGCACTTAGCTTTATATGTGGTACTGGGGGATCAAACCCACGTCCATGCCCATGCCAGCCAAGTGCTCTTACAGCTGAGCCACTTCTGCAGCCCTTCATCTTCTTTTAAAAGGTATTTTTTTTTTCAGGTATGGAATTCTAAGTCAACAGTTATTTTTTTTTTCAATTCTTCAAAGATGTCATCATTATATTTTTGTCTCAATTTCTTTTTTTTAAAGAGAGAGAGGGACTGTGAGGCAGAGAGAGAGAAAAAGAGAGAATCAATTTTACTTAGTTTTTCATGTGGTTTTTCATTGCTCCAACATTTTGTTACATAATTAGTGCTGGGGTTTGAACCCCTGCTCTGGTGCATGCCAGGCAAGTGCCGCAAGCGCATGACTGCTGAGCCACCGCTCCAGCCCCTTGTCTCAATTTCTGACGAGAAACCTACTATAATTTTTGGCCTTTGTTCCATTGGAACATAATGTCTTTTTTTCCCTCATTGCTGTTAAAATTTTTTCTTATCAATAGTTTTTCAGCAATTTGGTTATAATCTGGTTTTTGTTGCTGCTGCTGTGTTCTGTTTCCCCTACTTAAAGTTCATTGAGCTTCTTGGATCTGTAGATTGAATCTGTAGGTTCACAGCTTTCGTCAAATTTGGAAAATTTTATGTCATCAGTTTTTTTGTAGGTTTCTACCCCCTACCCTTTCGTAGCTCTCGTTATACACATTTTAGAGCATTTAATAGCATCTCATAGGGTCACTAGGGTCTGTTTTTTTTTTCTGTGTTCTTTTTCCTCTGAGTGCTTCACTTTGGATAATTATTGCTATGTGTTCACAGTCACCAATCTCTCTTTTTTTTTCCCTACTGTTTATCTGGTCTTTTTTTTTTTTTAAGAGAGAGAGAATCAATTTTATTTTTATTTTTTCATCTGGGTTTTGTTTTTCTAACACTTAGTTGTGTATGTAGTTCTAGGGGATCAAACCCAGATCCTTGCACATGCCAGGCAAGCACTCTACCACTGAACCACAACTTCAGTCCCTTAATCTGGTCTTAATCCAACCCTATATAGGTATCATTTCAGATAATTGTATTTTTCATTCCTAAGCATTCCATTTGGGTCTTTTAATATCTTTTTATAAAATATTTATAAGAGTTCAAATAAAATCCCGTCCCTTTTTTGGGATTGAACCCAGACCTTCACACATACTTGGTAAGTGCTTTACCACTGAGCTACATCCTTAGCCCTTTATAAAATTAAAAAAAAAAACAGGTTTGTAATGTAGTTCAGTGGTAGAGTGTTCTGCATAGCACATGCAATGTCCTGTGTTCAATTCCCAGCATGAAAAAAAAAAAAGGATTTACAATAGCTACTTTAAAATCCTTGTCTGTTGGGCTGGGGATGTAGCTCAGTACTATAGCACTTGCCTAACATGTGCAAGGCCCTGGGTTCCGCCCCAGCACTATAAGAAACAAAATTCCTTGTCTGCTAATTCCATCTTTTCTGTCATTTCTAGCTTCATTCCTAAAGATCAGTTTCTCTCTTGGCTATGGGCTATATTTTCTGCTCATTTGCATGCCTGGTGGCTTTTCATTGGATACCCTACATGTTAAATTTTACTTTGCTAAATGCTACATTTTATTGTATTTCTTTAAAGAACATTGGGCTTTGTTTTGGCATGCAACCAAGTTATCATGTATCTGATCCTTTTGAAGCTTGCATCTGATCCTTTTGAAGCTTGCCGATCTGCATTCTTTGGGCATCAGAGCGACCATTTTTCTGTTTGATTGGGCCTCCTCTGAAGCCCCCTGACCAGGATGCCCCATGTATTACAGTGTCTTCACTCTGACCGGTGGGAACAAATACCAGACCCAGTTGTGTGAGCTCCTGGAATCATTTGACCTAGTGCTTTTCAGTGTTCCATTCCTCAATGGAATTTCGAGAACCTCAATGGAATTTCACTGTAAATATGTGCAGATCAGTACTCAGCCAAAGGCAAGTCTAGAACTTTCTCTTTATGTAGTTTCCTCCTATCTAATACACTAGCCCACAGATTCTAGCCACCTCATTTCCCCCAAATTCCAGTCATGTCTCCTCAACCCAAAAAGGCCAGTATCTCGTGCGTCCCCCTCCCTGCACCGCAGTCAGAAAACTGCCTCAAAGCAGCAAGCTGGGCAATTGTAGGACCCTCCATGTTTGCTTCCCTTCTCTCAGGAGCTGCAGTTCTGGGCGGTGCTGGGTCAAGTATTTTGTCTTGTCTTCTAGTTGTTTATAATGAGATTGCAATTTAAAAAAAAAAAAAAGGAGAGCGGGACTGGGAGAGAGAGAGAAAGAGAGAATCAATTTTTTTTTAAAGAGAGAAGGACAGTGAGAGAGAGAGAGATACAGAGACAGAATCATTTTTTATTGAGTTTTTCACATGGCTTTCGTTGCTCCAACACTTAGTTGTGTACATGGTGCTGGGGTTTGAACTCACGTACTTGTGCATGCCAGGCAAGCGCCAGAATCGCTGAGCCACTGCTCCGGCCCTGGGATTGCAATTTTTGTAGCACTTATTCCTTCACAGAAACAAGTCAAAGGTAAAGAGTCAACTGTTTTTAACTGTTTTTCCTTTGGTTCTTCTATCAATTATTTCCATAAGTCTAAACAATATTCTTAAGCTAATAGTTTATAATTTATCATCTTTCTACTATGAAGGATAAAGATTTAGCTCACACTACTCTCCACCTTTCTCTCCCTGTTCCTATTTTAAATAGTCAAGAGTTTTTGTTATTTTAATTAATATTAATTATTTTGTGCCTCTTAATAATGTATTTCTCCATCACATTATTTATTTATTTATTTATTTATTTATTTATTTATGGTACTAGGGATTGAACGTCGGGGTGCTTAACCATTGAGCTGGCTTGTTTTTATTTTTTATTTTGAGACAAGGGCTTAAGTTGCTCAGAGCCACACTAAGTTGTTGCTGAGGCTGGGTTTGAATTTGTGATCCCACCACCTCACCTCATCCTCTTGAGCTGCTGGGATTACAGGCGTGCGCCACAGTGCCAGCCCTCCTTCATCTTTGGTAGTATCTTTGGACCTTCAATCACTCTACTCATCCCTTCAATTCTATTCCCTGACTTCCAATTCCCTACTTATTAATATGCTATATCTTTTTACCACATTGCTGTAGTTGTTATTATTAATATTTTGCAGTGTGAGTATATTTAAATCTTCTGTACTTTGTCTACAGATTGATCTCAAAGTTGAAAACTTGGGGCTAGAGCGGTGGCTCAGCAGTTACCACACTTGCCTAGCATACGTAAGTATGCAGGTTCAAACCCCAGCACCATGTATACAACAAAGACTCAGAGCGATGAAGGTCTCATGAAAATCTAAATAAAATTGATTTCTCTCTCTCTCTCTCTCTCTCTCCCTCTCTCTTTAAAAAAAATTGAAAACTCAAAAAAACTGAAAAAAATTGAAAACTCATAAAAAGTTAACATTATCAATTAAGAAAATGCTTACTGCAGAGCCAAGCTCTGCTCGCAGTTCCTTCTCTTTTTTTTTTAAGAGAGAGAGGAAGAGAGTGAGAAAGAAAGAGAAAGAGAATCAAGTTTATTTTCATCTGATTCTGGTTTCTCAGAGGCTCAGTTGTGTACGTGGTACTGGGGTTTGAACTCAGATCCTCACGCATGTCAGGCAAATGCTCCAACTGCTGAGCCACCGCTCCAGCCCTCACATTTCCTTCTTTACAAGATCAACAACATGAGCCTGTGACATCTGAAAAAGTCCAAGTGAAATGGATTCTATTTTTCCTCCCACATTTGGACCATGACTGTCTTAACCGTCTTACACTATTTTTTTTTTGTGTGTGTGCTTTGTGGGCAGGGAGGGAGTTGAGTTAAACACAGGGACTTGTGCTTGCCTAGCAAGCACTCTACCACCAGTGAGCTGCATCTCAGCCCTCTAAAAAAAAAAAAAAAA
>PVKS010020687.1:0-36410 GCA_004027875.1 Aplodontia rufa
CTCTCTGAATTACTTAGAGTTTCAAAGATTCTGATATTTTATATCACTATCCTCAGTTGATTCTAAGATTTTTTGAATTTCTCTTCTGATTTTTGTTATTATTCATTCATCATTCAAAAGTATATTGTTCCATTTTCATGTTTTTAAATAGTTTCTGTAGGGTTGGGGTTTGGTGTTGATTTTGTTATTTTATTCCATTATGATCAGATAAGATCCATGGAATTACATCAAGTTTTTCACACTTTCTAAAAGTTGCTTTGTGACCTAAAATTTTGTCTATTTTGAAGAAAGTTCCATGAGAAACCAAGAACAAAGTGAATTCACCTGTTGGATGCAATATTCTGTAGATGTTTGTAAAATTCATTTGATTTATATTTTTGAGGTCAGAAGAGACTTTACCAAAGTTATATCTGCATAACCTACATATTGGTGAGGGATGTATACAGAAATCATCAAATATTATTTTACTAGAGTGTGACCCTTTAACTTGAGTACTGGTATGTTTTATGTAATTAGGTGCTCTGTTTGGGGCACAAATAGTTATTATCATTATATATTCTTCTTGGATTGTTCCTTTTATCCATATAAAGTGACTTCCTTTACTATTCTGATTAATTTTTATTTGAACTCTGCTTTATTGGATAGGAGAGTAACTACTCCTGGTTGTTTTGGGGTTCTATTTTCATGATATTTAAATTTTTATCTTTCATTTTGTTTCTGTGGCACTCTTTGCCATTTTTATAAAGCAAAAATTGATATTCAGAAATAAAAATGTATTTGATGCTGGATTTGGTTATTAATTTTTATTTTTACTGCCAATACAAAAGTAAACTAATTTCTAAATTATGATCCCACAGTATTTTGTATAGATAACGTTATACCTTCTTAACAGTATTATTCAAACAAAAATATACTTGTACTTTTTATGTACAATACCTACAAAAATTTACTTTTATATTTAATCTTTATAGTAACCCACTTAAATATAATTATCATATTATTTTTCTTTATTCACAATAATCATAGTAATAACTTTATGATATCGGAACAAAGGTACTAAAAAGGAGAAGTAATGTACCATGTGATATCCCAGGTATTTTTGTTATCTTTTCTGTTACTGTGACAAAAATACTTGACAAGGACAACTTAGAGAATGATAAGTTCATTTGGGGTTCATGGTTTCAGTTCATATGTGGGCAACTGCATTACTTTGGGCCAAAGTTGAGGCAGCACATGATCAAAGGTGGATGTGGTAGATGAAAGTTGCTCCTCTCACTCACAGAAAAGCAGCAAAGAAAGAGGTGGGGAAGAGAAAGAGCCACAATGAAAATGCACCCAAAGTGACCGTTCCTCTGTCCCTGTTCCACCTGCTTCCAATTAGCAAGTTATAGCTCTCACAATTCAGTCATTTTCCTCTGAGAATTCCTAAACTAACAGGAACTGTGGGGACAGTTCATATCCAAACCATAAGTCTGGAGGAAGAATATTTAAATCAGAATCTTTACATAATCTTTATATAGCATTTTTTTCTCTTAATATCAATACAAATAAATTTTCAGCTTTATGTGCAAATGGTCCTGAAACATTTTGGAAATCAATGACAGCAATATATACAATGGTCTTTTTTTTTTCAATTTTATTATTTTATTTACTTTTTCATCTGGCCTTTGTTTCTCCAACACTTAGTTGTGCATGTGGTGAAGGAGTATCAACCTGGGTCCTAAGCAAGTGCTCCAACCACTGAGCCACCGCTCTAGCCATAGACCCAACGCATCTTTTTTTTTTAATTTTTTATTTTTGAACAACCATACAAGTTTTTAACAAAATAATATAAAATGTGCATATATTCTGGATTTTGCAATTACCCCCAGGAGTGCCCCTCCCAATTACCCTCCCTTATTCCACCCTTCCCCTTCCCACTATATCTCTAAAAAAAGTATTAGGTTGTAAAGCATTACATCTTATCTGGATTTAACACATGCTACTAGACCAACTTTCTCATTGTCCAGGGTCTAGTCCCCACCTCCACAGATGAGTGGAGACAATGGACCCTTAGATCTCTGGATTAAGCTGATTTTACTCAGCATGATCTCTTCCATAGCCATCCATTTACCTTCGAAGGCTGTAATATCATTGTTTCTAATTGCTGTGTAATATTCCACGGTATAAATGTACCACAGTTTTTGTATCCATTCATCCAGTGAGGGACATCTGGTTTGTTTCCATAGTCTAGCAATAGTAAATTGAGCTGCTATGAACATAGATATTGCTGTGTCACTATAATGTGCTGATTCTAAGTCCCCTGGAAAGATACCCAGGAGTGGAATAGCAGAGTATTACAATGGTCTTACTTCTCAAAGTTCTGGCAGGACCTCCTTCATAAGGTAAGGACCAGAAGATATACCTTATCTTAAGAAGAGAATCATTTTGCTTTGTTACCTGCTGTACTGTCAATATATGTGTATCACACAATAACCACTAAGAATGTTTGTTGAGTAAATATTGTCATTGATGGAGCTCAATAGTAGATAGGAGCCAAAGATTCCTACAATGAACATTTTTTCTAAGTATTACTAGTTAGCATTTTGAGATCAATTGTGAATTGCAAACTATATCACACAAATATTATTAAAAATAATTGAAGAAAATCATATGAGCATATTTAGTCAAGGAAGTGATTGAGTAGTAAAGTGATTTTTTTCAAAATTTTTTCAAGATTTTCCTGTCTCCTGAAGTGTTATCCTATGACTGCATGGCAGAAGGCTGTAACATATCAAAACATCTCATAATTTCATAGAAATATACTAAGAGATAAAGAAGGTAAGTGTACCTTACACCCTGCACAATCAACAAGTGATCAAAATTATTACCACAAAATTCTTAGGAAAGCGTTCTTATGAAGAAAATAATACATACTTCTCATTTCTTTTCACATTGCCAGATATTATGAAGCACAGTAGTATGTCATGATTCCAAACCTTACCTAAAGAAGCAGGTTCTGTCAGAACACTGAGGACTATAACCATTGTATATATTGCTGTCACTAATTCCTCAAATATTTCTGGACTACTTATTATGATTTGTTTTTAGAGTTAATTAGATCTGGGAACAAAATCATTTCATATAGACTGAATTAGAATTTTAAGAGTAAGTACCAAAGTGTATGAAAAGCAATTGCACTGTTACAAAATTTCTTATGTTTTTATACATAAATCATATTTTGGAATGATATAACTGATTTTTAATGTTATTTGTGAGGATGAGAAGTAAAGATCAGAAACAGGAGATTTTAGAGTATTTTATCACTTTTAATGGGGAGTTAAAGGATGTGTTCTAATTTCAGGCAATTTGTTGTACCCTCCAAGGAAGATTATATACCAGTTAAACCACACAACTTCAGGCTTCTTTTCAATGGAGTATACTCTCCATGAAACTAGCTTTGTTCCACACAGTGGGTACAGAAATTAAACATCCTTCATCCTTATTCTCATAATATGTTTAAGAACACATATGCATTTCCAGCAGTATTTTTATTTTTGTTTTTTGTTTTCCAGAATAACACTAAGTCACCAGAGAGAATGCCCTCCAGACATGGTCCACAAATGAGGAGACTCTCAGTGTAAGAGCAAAGCCACTGCTATTCCAGAGTAAACAGGTAGCACATTACAAACACTAAAGTGTTGAAGTCTTATTACTGCAGACTTACCTAAAAGTATGTGACTAAAATATGTGTATAATAAATATTGAGTGAAATTGAACTTAAGAAACTTTTTTGAATTATTAAATGTCAAAATTTTGTTTGTTATTTTATCTAAAAGTTTGAGTCATCGTAAATACTAAGAATATTACATTATTTGAATATACTTGAATATACTTAACATAACTTTTCTTTGGATCATACTTATATATATATACATATATATCTAGTTTTATAGCATATATTTTTAAATTTTAGATTATTCCATAATTCAAAATATTTTACTTATTTTGTTACTTAAACTTGGTAATTCTGAAATGTCATTGAAATTCACATAAAATTTTGACTTCAAATTTTTCCTATTCTCCTGAGATTAAATTTTTCAAAATACTAATAACTTTATGGTGTGAGTTATTTAAAAATATGGCATAAAGTGCTAACACTGTAATTGTAAAAACTTAAAGACTGAATCAGATTCTAAATTTTATGTTAATTTAAATTATTTCATTAATAATTAAATAACATTTTTAAACCCAAAGGGAAACCATGATGTTCTGGTTTATATAATAGGTGTTCCTAAAAAATCTTATGTGTGAGATAATGCAAGAATGTTCAGGAAAGAGATCATTAAATTATTTTAAATGCAACCTATTCAGTGTTTCAATTCACTGATGAATTAACTGGGTGGTAAGGATAGGTCGATAGAGTGTGCTGGATGAAGTAGGTCACTGGGAATGTGTTTTGTTCCTGGTGGACACAGTGCTCTGTACTTCTTTATTGCCAAGTCCTTAGATGCTTTCTTCTGCTGACCCTTCTTTCATTCTGTTTTACATCATCTTTGGCCAAGAGATCTGGAGTAAGCCCACTGTGGACTGAACATCTAAAACCATGAGTCCCAAATAAATTTTCTTCCTCTAAATAGTTCTTGGGTTTTCTTTTCCTTTTTTTTTTTTTTTTTTTTTTTTGTCAAAGTGACACAAAACTGATGAAAATAAAATTGGTACCTAGATATAGGATCCTTACTGTAACTAACCTGATCATGTGCTTCAGGTTGGATCTGGTTTGTTGGGGGAGGAACTTTGAAACATTTAAAGATACAATATGGAAAAAAAATTAGTGTATTGTAAGCAGAGCTTAATGGAAGATTCTGGTAGGAACTAAGAAAATGAGAATGGCAACAAGACTGAAGAGTTTCAGAGGAGAGGGCAGTAGATCGTATTGGAAACTGGACTACAGGCCACTCATATTATGTTCTGGTAAAGAAGTTGTCTATCATTTTCCCATATCTAAAGACTTTTTGTGAGACTGATTAAAGGTGATGTACTGATTACTCTGGCAGAGGAAATTTCAAAGCAGCACAGCATTCAGGCGTCAGCATGGATATCACTGATAGTGTTTAGTCAAGTTCACTGTGATAATGAGGAGCAAAAGAAAAGCAGAAAACTTTGAAATCTTTTCAGTTTGATCAGAAAAGTCTGGGTAAAAGTGGGGCTAAGGAAGGTGAGGTTAAAGAAAATAGAACAAAGAAAATGATCCTGAAAACTTTATCCAGAAACAATAGAAAGATATCTTGAGGGCAGCTTTGGTGTTGGGAAGACTTGGGCTCAATGATTTAAAACAAAAATATTTTTTTAATAAGTGATGAATGAATGCATTAAGAAATTATGGCATATACGTAAAATGGAGTTCTACTCAGCTATAAGAAAGAATGCAATCATGGCATTTGCTGACAAATGGATGGAAATGGAGAATATCATGCTAAGCGAAATCAGCCAGACTCAGAAACTCAAAGATTGTGTGTTTTCTCTCATTTGAGGTAGATAGAGTAAAAGAAAGGAATGGGGGATTAACAGATAGGATCAAATAAAGAACCATTCAAAAAACAATCAATAGATGAACTAAAAGTAGTCTAGTAGAGTACAGGAAAGAAAGGGGGAGCTGGGAGGAAGTATAGGAAGAAGGAGATGGAAGGTGCAGGGTGAGAGGGGAAAAAACTATACTGGACATCTATAAGCAGAAGAAAGGGATCATGGGATGTGAGGAGGGAGGGGCATGTTTGGGTGAGATATTAGCTAATTTATAATTTATATTGTTGTATTTTGTGCATACATGAACAGCCAACTCCATCATTATGTACAATTTTAAGGCACCAATAAAAAATTAAAAAAAACTAAGAATGATCATGGTGGCACCCTGCTTTCACAGGTGTTATAGGAAATTTTTTCACCATATTGATGAAGCACTCAGACACTTAGCAATGGTGCAAGGAGTTCTCCTTCTCTTTGTACTCCTGTTTCCTCCCTGCAGTTCTACTATGCTCTTCTGTCTCACATGTGGTCCAAGTCTACAGATTCACCTGACTGTGTACTGAACTTCTGAAAACATGGGCCACTTTTCCTCCTCCAAATTGTTCTTGTCATTTTTTTTGGTCACAGTACTGCAATAGCTGACTGAAAGTAGGATCATTAATCTTAACATAAAATGCTCATTATAAAAAATTCTTATAATTTTCAACTACAGTCATATAAACTCATTTGTAGAGCAATGGCCTTTTGTTATATTTAAATTGAAATATGATTTTAATTTTGCATAATAATCATGGTTCACTTACAAAATTTTAAAGCACAAAATCTACAGGGATGAGCAAAAATAGTATTGCATTTCATGGTGTAGTTAAGCATAGCTTAATGTTGAATAATCCAGTTTAATATCCTTGGTAAAAAGTAAATATGCAGAGAAAACAAATTAACTATGCAAATTTCCTAATAAAATCTAGGAGACTACATTGAAAATTATCTTTTAGTCTTTTGAACTATTTATAACTAGAGTCAAGATTCACTTTAGAATTCAGCTCTCTAAAGTTGGTAATGTATTTTACATTCTACACCTTAAAAAATAATTAATTTTTTAATAAATTACAAACTGTCATATTCATAAATGATATTTGTAAATCCCTAGATAAATTAAGAAACAGGAAAGAAACCTAGGTTGCTTAACAATAAAGTCATTTCATCTTATTATGTTAAATTACTCTTCTAAATGATCAGTCTAATATTTTGAGGTTTGTTGACTTTTTTCTTTATAAAATAAGAATTACCATATATTTTTCAAAGCTCTCTGCTTATTATATAAAACTTTTACTTTTTGAGTCAGAGGACTGGATAGGAGTACTGATTCTGTTCATCAAATATTATTATAGCCCTGAATGTTTTGAGCATTACCAGCAGCATCTAGTTTTCAAAGTTGTTATGAAAATAAAATTAGACAATGATTATAGGCACCTATATGTAAATTTCTTTTCTCTTTTCAAGAACAATGCAGTTGCAATTATGATTAAATGAACAGTTTGGTAAGCTTTTCTCATTGAAGCACCATTGTATAAACTTAAGTACAATAATATTAATTACCAAATTTATTTTCGAATTTATGTGTTAAGTCAATGGAATAAGCATAATTTTTTTTTAATAAAGAGAAAGGGACAGTGAGAGAGAAAGAGAGAAACAACTTTATTTAGTTTTTCACATGGCCTTCCTTGCTCCAGCACTTAGTTGTGTACGTGGTGTTTGGGTTTGAACTCGGGTCCTCATGCTTGCCAGGCAAGCTCCAAAACTGCTGAGCCACCGCTCTAGTCTCCCAGAATAATATTTTGACATGATATAACCTGAATTCATATGTTGTCTTTACCACATATTATTGAATCTTAAGAAAATTAAACACCCTCAATTGGAGAAACTGAGTTATCATTTTATATAAGATTTAGCTTACAGCAAAATCATATGAACTTAATACCTATCATTAATAAATTACATATAAACAATAAATTTTAATAATTTTAGGAAATATATTATTACTATTTAATTTTCCTGTAAAATAATTATGTTATCATAGAGGTTGCTTTCAATTAACCATTTTAAATCTATTATTAAGTACATAATGGTTAATGTTAACACTAATATATATAGATATTGATATACTCTTATAGGAAAGTCATTGACAGTTTGACCTTTAAGTATTCTTTATCATACTTATGAGATTTGTCATGGACTAATGAGTTCTTTGATTAAAGTATATTTTATAAGTTCCTTGAATAAAGAAATCCTGTGATACAAGTAATATTTATCATACAATTTTTATAAATCCATTTTTGTACATACTAAATATACATTTATATTAAATTTTACATAAAAATGCATTAAAACTCCTGCACAATATGTATTTGATATTTTAAGCTAGTTATAAATTAAAAATTTTAAAATAAAGGTCATGACACACATGTGAACGTGTTCTGCTCTGTATACAAAGATTTATTTTATCTGAAGTATTATTATAATCACAGAAAACTAGATAATTTAAGTAGTATTATATAATAGTAGATAATGTGACAGAATACGATATATGAGAATTTACCCTACGTTCTATACTCACCATAATGAAAAGAAGTGCATGTGTTTAAAACTATGGGACAAGGACTGTAACAGTTGCTCAGTGGGTGGAGCACTTGCCTGGCATGCATGTGCAAGGACCCACGTTGCAAGGACCCCAACACCACATATACAACTAAGTGTTAAAGAAACAAAGGCCAAATGGAAAAATAAATAAAATGAATCCCCTTTCTCAATCTCTCTTTCTATTATTCTCTCACTTTCTCAAAAAATGAATAAATATAAAACTATGAGAACATAGTATATGATGAGTTATAAATTGGGATAGCTGTGTTAAAATAAATACTGCCTTATGAATATCAGACTAACGAACCACACTATTAACTAAAATGTGGTTTTGATTCAATTTGTATTTTAATTTACTCTGTTCCAAAGAAGCAACTCCAGTTCACTAAAGCAACACAGAACTGAACATTATTTACTCTCTAGTATAATGCCATTTTGACAACACAATTTCAGCAATTAACCATTTTCAAATTTCTTATGAATACTGCAGGAAATACAAACCCAAGCAATATATGCATCCTCAACTTGAAGGAGTCCATTAGTGAGTATCTCCCAACCAAGCCAACTCTACTGCAGACAATAAGAAGTAAGGTCAAGGGATAACTCAGGCAGCCCACCAATAGAAGCAACTGATTGCCATCACAGATAAATCTGGCATCTAGTTGCGAGTTATAAAGGCATCATTAATTGAGTTGAAGAAAGACAAATCCATGTAATCTGATTTAAATTATAGTTAAGGCTAAGTATTCTTAATGCCAGATCTAGATAACAACCTGTTCTTTAGTGTAAACTTGAAATTACAAATACTACAAGACTAATGCCATTTCAAATTAAAATTAGTCATCACTTCATGAAAATATGTAGTAATGAAATAATCTTTCTTCTTGTGGATCATGTGTCCTCTAACTTACATATAGTAAAATGGAATATCAGATCAGATATAAACTACAACCATCAATAAATCAGGTCCCTTTCTCTTATTTCTGTATTTGCTATTTTCCCCATTGTTTTTATATCAGTTTAGGACTAAAGTAATGTCCTGTGCAATCAATCTACTTAGTAAAATGTTGTAAAGGGAGTTTACAGATTTTTTGTTGAATAACATTAATAATCAGAAGGTTATAATGAGCTTTTCCACTCCCATACCAAACACACACACACCCCCCAAAACAAAGATAAACATTGCAGATGCAGAATGCAGTTGGAAAAACTCTTAGCTAAGTCTTTAGTTAAGCTTAAAGTCCAAGCAAGCAAATAATCAGATCAGAAGACAAAGAATACATTGCAATTCAAATGAAGACACCAAAGGAGAAATCACTCATGGTCACTGGGAGTCCACACTAATTGTAATAAAAGTGGGTGGTAGCGCAGTGAAACACACAAGGAGCAGTTTCAAGTACTTTTTGCATGGCTTCTTTTAGTGAGGATGTCATAATTGCAGCCTGTCATAAATAAAACACCACTCTTTTTCACCCCCAGCATTTGCAATCTATTGTCTTCCTGCTCTTTGCCAAATGCTTCTCCCCCCGACTCCTTTCCATACATTTGTTTTCTTTCTTCCATTATTCAGTTGTATCTAATTTGACGTATTTCAAGTTTGCTTCCTTTCATATTCTCTGCTTGCAATCATAAATTGGTAAAACATAAATCGGAATTAATGTTCAATGTTCTTATTTCCTGATCTTTCATTATCCCTTAATTAAATCCCATGCCTTTTAACAGGCACATAACATCACTTAGAGTCTCATCCCTGAATTCCTCTCCTTCCAATTTCTTCCGATATCCATACGGTTTAGTTTTATAATTGTAATCTTTTTCTTTTCATGTGAGTTCCTGTGCCTTCAATACCACGAAAAGGTCCACTCTGTGTGTTTAGTTTGTTTACAATTGTCTCCTTGTATGCTGGGATTTCCCAAGCATTCCATGATCACAAGGAGGCTCTTTTTGTTTTTTTAAGAGAGAAGGCCAGTGAGAGTGAGAGAGAGAGATACAGAGAAAATCAATTTTTATTGAATTTTTCACATGGTTTTCGTTGCTCCAACACTTAGTTGTGTACATGGGTGCTGGGGCTTGAACCCGTGTACTTGTGCATGCCAGGCAAGCGCTGTGACCACCGATTCACCGCTCCAGCCCCATAAGGAGGCTCTTCTACCTCTCCAGCCAATCCCTCTTTTCTGCCTCTGTAATGTGTCCACTTACAGTTTCTCCTCCATGGCACACATACTATTATTTAAAACAAATTGCAAAGCCTAATCACAACTGCTTAATTTTGTTGCTTTCTCCCTCAGTCTATTATAATAGCTACAGAATAGCAAGAATACGCTACAGATATTTGTGGCATTAGTAGATCGAATGCATTGCTCTGGGTTCTCCTGGAAGGACATCTCTATAGAAATCTTATCAATTCTTCTATTATTTCTGAACCTCAGTTTATTAATCAAATAATGATGATAGATAGAATTGACTGACATTTAAGGCCCTTGCGCAATCTTCAAAATGGTCTACGAAGTCCTCCAGGATCAGATCCCATCACTATTCTGACCTCTTTCTCTACTCATATTCCCCACTCTGTCACACAAGTCATATTCTGCTTGTCAAATACGCTAGCGTCCATCTAGCTTCAGCGAGTGGCATTGATCACATTTCATCCTGCATGTTCAGGCCTTGTTTTCTCCCTGGTTAGCTCTCTATATATCCTACAAGACCTTCTCCCTGAAATCTACTGTAAATCATAAGTTCTATTAGTAATACACATATAGAATAAGTTTTATAATAACAGTTTTCTCATCCAAATTTCTTCTACCATCTAAACATAGAATTAGTTAAGTCTATAAAGTCTTTCTCAAATTCAATTTAGAATGAGAAAACTTCTCTTAACTCTGAAGCTTAAAGTTACTTCCCCCTATACAAAGTTACTATAGCACTTAGTAGCATCATATATTTTTTATTTTTTATTTTTATTTTTTATTTTTATTGAGTTTTTCACATGCTCATTGCTCTGACACTTAGTTGGGTATGTGGGTACTAGGGTTTGAACCCATGTACTTGCGCTTGCCACGCAAGCGCTGTAACCACCAAGCCACCGCTCCAGCCTCCATATAATTTATTTTTAATGATCAAAACTAAATACAGAGCTGGAGCAGTGGCCCGGTGTTTACAGAGCTTGCCTTGCATAACCCCAGCATCACGTACACAACAAAGTGTCAGAGCAACAAAAGCCACACAAACTAAATAAAAATCGATTCTCTCTTTCTCACTGTCCTTAGCTCTCTAAAAAATAAATATGTGGTGCTGGAGCGGTGGCTCAGAGGTTTCGGCGCTTGCCTGGCAAGCACGAGGACCCGGGTTCAAACCCCAGCACCTCTTACAAAACTAAGTGTTGGAGCAACTAAGATCATGTGAAAAACTAAATAAAATTGTTTCTCTTTTTCTCTGTCTCTCTCACTGTCCCTCTCTCTTAATAAAATAAATAAATAAATAAGTACAAACTGTTACTTTGAGCAATTACACATTGTATTACCATACATATATATGTTGTATATATATATGTTGTATACATATATATATGCATTTATAGTTTCCATTGCTTATTTTTTCCATCATAACAATCACAAAATAAACATAACAATATGAAAGTAACTTAAGGCAAGGCATTATATTAACATAATAATTTTACCACTTAATTAATCCACTCTCTTTTCATTATTTTTGTAGTTTTTATTGCCAAATAAAAACATGTAATTTTTTTGTTTCTCTCTATGGGTTGGAAAAAACAAGGAAATTACTTCTTAAAACGAGTTAGATATAATTAGGGTGCTGCTAATTATATTTTATTTTAATACTAACCAATCAGGGATACAGCAAAGCTCAGTAAGTTTATATAGAAGATTCATGACAAGAGAAACGAATACGATTTATTCCCTAATTCAAACTGAAAAAGTCACAGGAAGTTTTCCTGTCCTCTTGATTGATGAACCAAATGTTCTGGTAATAATTCTTATCGCACATTAATGGTACAATGAATCGAGAGCATTTTATGTTATCTCAAAACTGTATGTATCTTGAAAGTTCTCATGTGTAATAATCATTACTATTTTAGAATAAAAAAGAAATTAGTCAGGGCTGGAGCAGTGGCTTGGTGGTTATGGTGCTTGCCTGTCATGCACAAGGACATGGGTTTGAATCCTAGCAGCACATTAAAAGGAAGCGTTGGAGCGGCGAAGACCACATGAAAAACAAAATAAATTGATATGTCTTTCTCTCACTGTCCCCTCTCTTTGAAACAAATATAGTCATGTTTAAAAAAAAAACACTACAATAGAAGAGAGCACTTTGTCTTAAAGAAAATGGCAATTTATGTCAGAGGATGTAATATGTTATCCACTTACTTCCCAGTAAAGAAAGACCCATATTCACATAAAATTAAATTTCATAAATCAAGGGGTATTTATATTAAATGTTCCTTATCATTATTTTTATATTATATTGTTATCAGCTAACTACTCAGTCAAGCCTATAATGCTTATCTAATGATGAAGTTATTGTCCCCAAAAATTATTGC
Organism: Aplodontia rufa; assembly: GCA_004027875.1. Taxonomy (NCBI): domain Eukaryota; kingdom Metazoa; phylum Chordata; class Mammalia; order Rodentia; family Aplodontiidae; genus Aplodontia; species Aplodontia rufa. The sequence goes on from PVKS010020687.1 coordinate 12,707, forward strand.
TCAGGAAGGAGAGACAGTTTTGCATTCTTATAATTTTCATAAATACAGATAATACAGTCTTTTTAAATTACATATTTTCAAGAAAAACACCTCTGCTAGCATTCACTTACTGCCTAAATATCCCCATGACTCACAATTTCCATCAGATATTATAACCAATTTCCACAAACAGATTCATGATCTCAAAGTCTGTTTATTAAGAAATCCATGCACAATATTGCTGTATTCTGTTTTCTCTATCACAAAGCTGAAATAAAGTGTCAGCTAGTTTGATTTCATGTCTGGAGGCTGTGAGGAAAACCCACTTTCAAGTCTATTCAGATTGTTTGTAGAATTCAATTTCTGGCAGGGTATAGGTCTGAGACCTCTGTTTCCTTACAGCCTATCAGCTGGACTGTTTTTAGTTCCTGGAAGCAGCCCAAACTCTGTCATATGTTGCCCTCAATCTTCAAAGTCAGCAGCAGATGATTTCTTGTGCATTGAAAACCATTCATGCTTTGAATCTTTGACTTCAGAAAGAATTCAGCTCCTTTTATTAGTTAGCCTAATTATATCAGGCACACACCAGATCATCTTTGTTTCCCAAATTCAACTATGTAACAAAATATCTAATTAGAGGATCAAGCGAATCTATCACATATATATTTAAGGGAGCTCGTACTGTATGGGTGTATATACTAGGAGACAGAAATTTTGTAGACCATACAGAACTCTTCTTCCCATAGTGCTAAAGCAGAGGAGATGAGATAAAATGGCTTGTGAATGTCTTGAGTGCACAAAAATGCAAAATTTTCAAATGCATGTAATATTTGTAGCAAATTGTGTAATGTTGTAGAAAGTCACATACACTCTATGAGCCTCAGGCTATCTTTCATCGCACCAAGTCTTTACAATAAATGTTGTTGTTATCCTCTTACTTGGGAGATGAGAGATTTTATTTTCATATAAAGCCATACCTTGACTCAGTTTATGTATGTATTTAATTCTACAGTATTTTCACATATACAGTTTCACATATAAAGTGTCCTTGAATTCATAAAAACTGATAAAATATTTCCAAAATACATAAATAAAATGGACATGAGAAGACAGTCTGGGACAGAATATCAAGATGCACCAAGTCTTTTATGAGGGTGCAGACAATCTGCATCATGTCAATCATGGCATGTGATCAAACTCCTGCCACTTCTTATTCAGAAGCTGTCTTAATGAGTAGCATGAGTAATTATTACTCAGTGAGTTACAAGAATTACTTATTTAGTTGTAATTGGAAAGCCTTTCACTGAAGGTGATGAGAAGGGATATTTAGAAAGTGATCGAAAGAACAAAGAATCAGTAAAGTAATAGAAGCCAGGGGAAACAACTACAATGAAAATAACCGGGGCAAACAAAGTTTAAACAAAGGTTAAAGTGGTGTCAGGAAAGAGAAACACTAATTGGAAGTATATAATGAATTTAACGAGGTGTTGCTGAAAATTTGCAAATTCTAGGTGTATAGGGTGTCAAGTGTGTCAGCAAAAGCCATATTTAAGTCAAAATATGGCATTTAAAGTATTTTTGAAAAAGAAGATGTAGTTTTGAATGTGGAAAGCATATGATAGTTGATAAAGTCTGATCCTTAAAGAGCGATAAGAATACAGGTTGAGCTTAAGTTTTAATCAACGTAGAATTTCGAACATGGGAATATATCGGAAATCCTGCCACCAAATACTATTTGAGAATGTACACAGAATCCTAGGGTCTAAAGATCCTGGTAAGAGAACCACAAGTCGCAAATAGGATTTGAAGATTGAATGCTTCCAAATATATTCTTGAAGATGGTTTGCACGCATAGACAAAGAAATTTAGTTTTGTATTATTCTGAATTACAAGACATGCATAACTTTACATGTGCGTTTATAAAACACATGCCAAGCATGTGGATAGGTAGCTCAGTGATAGAGTACTTGCCTGGCCTGCATAAGAACCTGGGTTCCATCCCCAGCACCACATATCCAATGAAGTGGAGGAACAATAAAAACCAGATGAAAAACTAAAATTGACTCTCTCTTTAAAAAGTACACATACAAAATGAGTAATCCAAAGTTCATAGTACTAATCCAAATCTAACCAATACCAAGAGAGTGTTTACTATGCAAAACAAACTAACAAAAATACCCTGACTCAGAAATGTCTATCCAACATACCCTGCAGTTAAAAGCCAATGATGGGAAAGCACCCTACCTTTAATAGTGATCTTTACTCTCTTTGGTTTAGATCTGGAATGTCCTCCAGAGCTCAAGTATTGAACAATTGTTCCCAATACAACAATGTCAAGAGTTGCTGTTCAAAGATTTCTGTAAAAATGAAGCATCCTTCCCGTTTTCACAAATTATATTAAGCAGCTCTGATATGACCTTTAATATTTATATTTTTGCCACATTTGTGTAATGTGTTCACCGCATTATTTAATGACTATAACCAATTTACCATGTTGCCATTGCAAATGTGTATAATTCAGCTTGCCTTTATATACCATTTTCTATATCTATGAACACAAATCCTAACTTTCTAGATCTTCTATTTTAGTGAAGGAAATAGATACAAAGTCATTAGTAAAATTCATAGTTTATCAAATGATATAGAGAAAATGAAACATGAGAAACGGTATGATTGACAAATATAATGCAAAGTAATTTTAAGCAGAGTTGTGAGGACAAGACTTAGTGATGATATTGTGTGTCTATTGCATCACATGATGAGCTCTAAATGATTGCTTGATGAGAGAGTAAGTATTGTCTTAGAGAGATTCAATGTTATATATGAGCTAGCTTGTATGTCCAGTGGACATATTCTTCTTAGCAGTACTAGTTAGCACATTTAAGACCTACTATAGGGGCTGGAGCATTGGCTCAGAGGTTACAACACTTGCCTGGCATGTGTGAGGATGCAGGTTCAAACCCCAGTATCACATACACAACACAGTGTTGGAGCAATGAAAATCATATGAAAAACTAAATAAAAATTTAATCTCTTTCTCTCTCACTGTCCTTCTTTCTCTTTAAAAAGAAAGAAAAAATGGCCTACTATAAGTTGCGAGCTAGAATGCACTCTGCTGCAATGGCATTCCCTGGGGGAGGGATCTATACAAATTCATGTTCCTATTTATTTTTTATTCCTTTATAAGATACCAACACATCTTTTTATATCCTTGTTCTCAGTAGAATACATCATTTTCTGTATCACTAAATAATTGGAGGGGAATACAATATATTTGCGTAATTTCCAACCATTACTTTCTGATTCACACACAAAAAATTACAATGTCCTCAGTACAGGACATCAATACATTTAAAGTTTCCAGTTTGTCTCCTTTTACCCACTCTTGTATTCAGTTCACATCTATATGTCTTTTTCATCTAAATACTTAAGCTACTCTTATTAGCATTACAATGCAATCAAGAAGCAGAGACTGTCCTGAACTAGGAACAAAGTATATACTCCAAGGACACTCCCCCAGTCATCCACTTCCTCCAGCCACACAGTACCTACCTGCAGTTACCACCCAGGTAATTCACTGTATGGATTAGCGTACTGATTAGACTAAGGCTGTCATCAGCCAATCTTTTTATCTCTGAACCTTCTTACACTGTTTCACACATAAGCTTTTGGGAGACACCTCAAATCTACACATAACATACTATCACACTACAAAATCTGAATTGAAGTAAATGACTACACCCTAATACTGGTTGCTCATACCAAAAACCTGGTCATCCTCAAGTTCTCTCATTCTCTCGTATCCCACAAGTCCATTGGTTCTCTTTCTCTCATACCCCAGTGTATATTTGTGGCATTGCATTAAAAAATAGATCTAAGCAGCCATGTTTTCAAACCTGGGTTTTTTTTTTTTTAACAGTCTCTGAGTCTTACTCCCCATCTGTTCTTGAGTCCCTGAAGTTATTGTTAGCCAAAGGTAGGTTCGAAATTAAAATCTACTATGATTATGATGCTCATTTTCTGAAATTCCTACCAAACTTTCCATCTTACCATTAATGTCAGTCTTTGCTCTGATGCACGAGACTTTACATAATGTATCTCATTTCTCTACTTCATCTTTAATTTCCTCTTCTTTTTCTCTTTAGAATACACCAGATTTATTTTTTTTTCTGACAAATTACAGGCAAACGCCAATCTATGGATTTTGTCCATTCCTGCTTTTATAAACTGAAGGCTTTCCTTCTGATTTTCCACACAGTTCACTGATTTCTTTCTTCCACATCTCCACCCAACTATTCTCCTTCACAGCAGTAGCCCTCTTACCCTGCCACCTCTTGGTCCAATGTTGCTTTACAGTACTTGTCAGTAAATGTTGAAATACTTGTTTTACAATAAATATGTGATATAATAAAATTAAACATCAGATTCTTTATTGCCCAGTTCCCATCCCTGGAATATAATATGTATGCTATTTGATGTATTTATTTTTTTTTCTGATGTGATCTCTTGGCTTAGAAATAATGAACATGTTTAGAAAAAAGTACTACTGAGAAATGATTGTTGACTCAATGAAACTGCCAAATACCATCAAATTTGTTTCTAAAGTAGTTGTTCAATATGCAGCTTTTCACTGTAAGTAAGTGACCATTTTCACCTTACATTCTCTGAGGTTTTGTATTATGGAACATTTTTGGTTTTATTTTGGAAACTGGTAGGCGTAAATACCAGTCACATTGTTATATTTTATTTTATTATGAAGTATGTTAAGCATTTCTAATTTGTTTTTTCCATATTTGCTAGCTGTTTTTTTTTTCATTTATTTTCACATCAGATGAAAGCTATTAATTTTCTTATCTTTTTTTTAACAATTCTTTTTTTTTTTTTTTTCAGGGCTGAGGACCAAACTCGGGGCCTTGAGCGTGCTATGCAAATGCACTGCCACTGAGCTAAATCCCCAACCCCATCAATTCTTACTATATTTAGGAACCCAGCATATGGTCATGGATTATATTTTTTTATATTCTCCCAATTGTACTCATTGTTGTTGTCTTTGTGTAATATCTTTAACTGTTAGGTCAAATTACATTGTATTTTTATTATTATGCCAAATGATATGCATTAAAATTTATATTTATTTATGATGCTCAGTGTTTTGTGACATGCTTAAAATTTAAAAAAGAAAATTGATTTACTTGAACTTAAGTCTTTTTGTTTGAACTCAGGAAGGCTTTATCACTGAGCTATGTCCTCTGCACTTTTCAATTTTTATTTTGAGACAGGGTCTCTCTAAATTTCTTAGGGTGTTGGTAAATTGCTGAGGCTTACGTAGAACTTGTGATCCTCCTGCCTTAGTCTCTCAAGTCTCTGGAGTTATAAGCATTCACCACTGCACCCAAATTGAATATGAATTTTAAGAGAGATTGGAAAAGCTTTCCTTGAGAAGACCCACAAAGGTATTATGCAGAAGTATATTTAGTTAACTTCACAATTAAGGTAAAAACAAGAACCACAGGCAATTTGTAAAGAAGTGACTATATCATCTCTTCATTAGAGAATTTAAGAAACCCATCCATTCAGATTTAAGAACTCTCTTGCTGCTTCTTTAAATTATCATTTTCACTTTCTTGGATCCTAATTATGTTTCTAACAATTTGAGACATTGTTTATACTGGAACTGCTTCTACATTCCTTGTGTGATCATAGATAAATTAATTACAATGAAGTTTCATCACTTATATCTATACTGATTTGAACATTATAGTTTCAATTCAGTTTTAATAATATTACATTTATTTGATTTATCACTGGAATTAAAACTGTGGATAATTTAGGAAACTGTTTACATGATTTTATATTTTGTACATATTTGCATTGCTTTTCTATACTGATGTGTGGAATCTACTCTTCCTCATTTTGCCAATCAACATAAACACCAAAGAGAACATTAAAGATTTTCCAACAAGGGAAAATCCTAGACTAGAAGCTTCTATAAGTTCATACATTAAGTATTATGTACTCATAAAAGAATGTGTTTAAAATATACAAATTACATTTACATTGAAGAAATATTTAAGTGATTAAGTGATTTATTTGATATTACAATGTTAGTTTTAAGTGATGAGACTTGAATTGCTGTTGCATAATTTTAAAAAATTTTTCCATATGAAGCTGGAGCTGTCTCAGTTGTTTTGTGTTTGCCTGGCATGCCTGAGAATGTGTGTTCAAATCCCAGCACCATGGATACAATGAAATGTAGGAGCAATGAAAGACACATGAAAAACTAAATAAAATTGATGCCCTCTCTTTCTCTCTCTCCAACACTCTCTCTTTAAACTAAAAACAATTCTTTCATGTTATAGGATCAAAAACTACAAAAATATTTTGAACAATACCCAATATTTGAGAAAGCCTGAGATTTCTTTGTCTTATACTAGCATTATAGTTAAACAAACTGTGACCTATATTATCACAGGGAGGTAGCCATGCAAGAGACTGCATTTGAGCTTTCCAAACAGAATGGAAAAATTATATTAGATTTGAGAAAAAATGTATTTCTCTTAATGAAGCAAAAGATGAAGGCCAGTAAGGCAGAAGAGGAGCAAATGGCGCATGTCTTTAGGGGAGGAAATGGGGAACTGGGCTGTTTGCAGCAGACAGAGTAGACGGAAGTCAGTTCATGTAAAGATTACTTTTTGTTTGTTTGTTTGCTTCTTTATAGATATAAACACAATTGACTTCTTATTTTCTTATAAAAATAGTTCCACAGTTCTAGTAGAATCTTCAAAAGTGGTAGAATATGGTGAAATAGTCTATGATAATACTCTTAATATTGATATTTGTGTCACCTTAATTATAAATACAGGTGATTGCTAAATAATAAATAAAAATCCTCCTTAAATTCTGTTTGTCTTTACATTGGAGAAATTGTATCTGTTTGTTTTTAGTATAATTTTATTACTGTTGGAGTATTTTTTAAAATATTGCATGACAGTAGAAATGGGAATTAATAATTTAAAGAAAAAGATTGAATGACTACTAAGTGCATAAATTGTATTTCTGTGCAAATTGTTTTATTTTAGCACTTTGTATTTGTGGATTAACACAAATATAGGGCTTTGATTATGAAAGACATGGTACTTTGACTTAGTGACTTTTATAAGCTCTTAATTTCAGTGCTAATTTAAATGACTCCATTGTCCTACTATACAAGGGAAGGGGAAATAAATGAGTCACCTTATTTCAAAAAATGGAGAAGTGTCATCTTTGATATTATTAGTCTCTGCATTGTGTTAGGGAAGCTGATTTTATGTGCTGGCACAAAACCCATGGCTCATAAACTTAACAGAGGTGAGTGAGTTATGACAGTCTTGGAAATACATTAATGAAATTCTGCAAACATCAGTATGGTACATTAGTCTTCTTCACATTTGGCTTTATTAAACACACAGATAGATGGGAGCCTGCCATGTATGCCAATTGTTTAGCTTTTGCAATATGACCTAAGGAAATATAAAAGTGATGTGGCTTTTTTCAAAGCTGTTTTAATAACATGTGCAAATGATAACATTTCATAGTTTGGTGATTTGAAGAATGACACAGTTTAAGATATTGTCATCACCATGACTTAACATTAATCAAAGACCTGAAATATGTTGCACAACATAGGAGGAATAAAAGGGACACTGCAAAACAAGATCTCTGCCTATAATTTATATTTGCTTATTTTGTCTAAAGACCAGAGAAAATCCAATGTTCACTTAAGAGTACATGTTTTGAAAGCTAAAATTTTCCATCAGAGTCAGTGAAACTAATACAACATCAGAAAGGACTAAGTGCACCTATACATTTCCAGGTAAAATTGATGGTAAAATTAAAGTTAAATCACCTAATAATAAAAATTAAAATGTTGAATTTGATAATATCTTCTATATCTATGTAATTATAAGAATATTCAGTTTGTGAAGATTTTTAATCTAAGTTAAAAAAATAGAACTATATAAGGATCTTCATTTATTTTATTTCTACTTTGGGGTAATCCAAGACAGATCACATAATCAATTTAGATTTTTTTTAAAGAGAGAGGAACAGTGAGAGAAAGAACGTGAGAAACAATTTTATTCAGTTTTTCACGTGGCCTTCGTTACTCTGAGACTTTGCTGTGTACACGGTGCTGGGATTTGAACTCGGGCACTTGAGCATGCAAAGCAAGCACCATAATTACTGAGCCACCACTCCAGCCCAGTCAGTTTAGATTTTGGAACTGGAATGTGGCAGTTCATTCAAAATGTGTTGGAATACAATGCCAAAATACTTTATCAAAAGCTTTTTAGTGCATATTTGTCTCTTGAAGATTGTCACAGTAAACTACCTCAAACTCCAAACTGGAATTCATTTGAAATATAGCTTCTATAGGGCTCTAATACACACTATTTTCCACATGAAACACACATATATTTTTTTCTTGTTGTGTATATTTGCATTTCTTGCATAAGCAAGAAAACAATTATACTACTTATATAAGTTCTTCAGGAGAAGGATACCCTTTTATATTTCAGTTGTCATTACTAAATTTTTCTGGATATTGTGATTATTATGATTTTAGTTTTTTGAAGGGAATAGCTGGATAACTGTAGGTGGGCATGTGGGAAGGAGGTGGATTGCTGGGAGCCTGCCCTGGAATATAAGAAATGAAAATGAAAGAAATAAAAAGTAGTAATGAAAAAAGTGGGAACTCCCACAAGTCACTAAGAAATAAAGAAGGGAACACGGTAGAAAAATGCAGAAAAAATGCCTAAGCAAAGAAAGACGACAAAACTCAAATGAATTTGATTTGCATATTGTAACTGATTATTAAGTGAAAACTAAAATGTTCCACTACATTTTGTCACTAAGGTATTCAAATAATGCTAAATAATACTTTTAATGGAAATGAGAAGAATTCATCATTACTATTAGAAATTTAACTGATAAAGTGATTATGGTGAATAATCAGGCATGCTCAGATGTAATGTATTTTTGTAATTCATCAATCTTCCTCTAGCATATGTAACCTGGAGAAATTTTGACAGTTTTATAAGGTAAACATGGTAGGTGTTCATTCAGAATTCTTATGGTAGTGTGATTTGAAGGGTATTTATTTCTGAAGAATGAGAGATGATAAATGTGCTCTCTGAACATAATGTAACACTTAGATGAACCAAATAAGTGTAAATATATCTATTATATATAAATAAATAAAATCTTTCATATTGTACATTTTATTTGCATTTAAAATGTACATACACCCCAAACAAAAGATATATAAAATCTTAGAACATATACCAAAAATATTAAAGTGCCTATGAGGTGATAGATAAGAGAGTGATGAAAGGGAAATGAAATGCCTGAAGTAAAAATATAAAATTAAACAAAAGAAATGACAATGGATGAAAGGTATGAAAATGGATGTTTGAAGCCATTCTTACATATAAGGTAAAAACAAAAAAGAAAATGAAATGCTGTGATAAAATTAGTCAAGGAAACTAGCACTGCCAATAATAGGTGAATGATTTTGTCCTTTTTCTGCTGCTATGATTGAATACCACAGACTAATTCATGTAAAACAAAATATTTCTCATAGTTTCAGAAGCTGAGTAGTCAGAATGTGTCTGCATCTGGTGAAGGTCTTATTGCTACATCACAACACACAAAGGAACCACATGGCAAGAGAGTGGGGACAATGTAAACTCAGGTCTTCCTCAACTTATAAAGCCACTATTCTGATCAGAGATTAAATTCATAAACTTTATGAGTATATCTAATATAAATTACCTCTCCAAAACCCCACCTACAAATATAATGGAACACTGAGAAATCAATTTAGCTCAGAGTTATAGGTTAGTTATAGGTTCAAAGCCTAACATCAGACTGGGTTCATTGGTTGGACTTTGGTGAATGGCCTAATGGTGGATGGCATCAGGTCATAACAGAAGTGAAGGAGGGAGGAAGCATCAAGGATAGAAACAGGAACCTGAAAGAACTGAATGGGAACAGACTCAGGTTTCTATAATGCATTTCTAACAGGATCACCAAGGGTTCACATGAGAACTACCCAAACCATTCTGAGGGCAGAGCTCTGATGATCCAAGGACCTCCCACTAGACCCCACTAGATAGTTAGTTTCAGTTACCATATCATAACGACTGAGGTCCAGTCTCCCAAGACATAGACCTTTGGAGGACAAACCACATCCAGACCATGGCAAACATTAATATGTGGATTTCGAGATAATATTTATAACCTAGAACTTCACGTGTCACATTCAAGTCATGCCTTTAATTAGGAAGTATTAACTCTAGTATGCAATTATAAAAAACACACACATTTCCTACTTAGCTTGGAGCACACAGAGTGGCATATATAACAGCATCTAGTGAATGCTAGGTAGAATTCTTAGAAATTTTTAACTTCTTATTGGACTTTATAATTTTGACTTAAGTTTGAAAATTCCCTTTAACTTATCTGATAGAGTACATAAAAAGAAGCAAACAAACAAAAAAATCTCAAAAAATAAAAAAGTCCTGGTGACTGCCTGAAATCTCACTACTCAGAAATCTGAGGCAGGAGGATCAAAAGTTCAAAGTCAATCTCAGAAACTTTTTAGACTCTGTCTCAAAAAATGGGGGAATGGGGAATGTGTAATGACAGTTGATATGGCTCAATGGTAGAGCACCCCTGAGTTCAGTCTTCAGTACAGAAAAAAAAAGAAAAACTAATAGAAACATAGAAGCAACCCTCTCTAATATACTTCACCAAGTAATTTAAATTGAAGGGTATGTGAAAATCATAATTGCTACCACTAAATTTTTTGTTGCAATTTTTTCTTGGTTCAGCATCATCCTACATAATGAAAGGATTCATTGGTTTACATTCACACATGCATATGTATTGACAGAGTTGCTTAAACCCAATCTTTGTCCAGTATCTCCCCTCCTTCCCCCTCCCTGATCTCATGACTAATCTGTAGTTCACCCAAATTATAGATATAAATGACCATATACATGTAATTTAAACATTGAAATTACTAGATTTACATGCCTGCTTGGGTGCATTTGGAAATCTCATGGGAGTCAACTGCACTCTACAGTTGAACACCCCCTTTTCCCTTTACTCTCTTCCACCTGTTCATAGCTATAGTCCCCACAGCTTATGTGTTACTTCAGATTTGGTGGATTTATTCAATAAACTTGAATAACTTTCATGTTATGGTAGGTTTTACTCTAGCTTCCAGATATGACAGAAAACATTCAAACCTGAAGTCTCTGGGTTTGGCTTGTTTCACTAAGCGTGATTTTTTCCATTTCCATCCATTTACCTGCAAAAGTCATAATATCATTATTTCTAATAATGTGTGTGTGTGTATATGTGTGTACGTATGTGTGTATGTATGCATATATACATATATGTGCATATACACATGTATATATACATACACACATATATACATACATATATACATACATATTTATATATACACATACATATATATATATATATATATATATATATATATATATAAAATATGTATGTATATATATCTCACAGTGTTTGGATCCATTCATCCAGTGAAGGGCATGTAGGTTGTTTCCACATTTTGCTACTATAAATTAAGCATCTATAAACATTGATATAGCTGTATTTCTGTAATAAGCTGATTATCACTCTTCTGGGAAAACACCCAGGAGTGGGATAGATAGGTGGAATGGTGGTTTAGTTATTAACATTCTTTCCACAGTGACTGTACCAGTTTGCAGTCCTACCAACAGTGTGCCAGTGTTCCTTTCTTCCAATAACCCAGCATTAATTATTGTTCATATGCTTCATTAAAAAAAATTTATCCTTTAATAGTACATTTTAAAATAAGGAAGCTGAGTGAACAGCCTTTTTGAAAACATAGTATTTCAATGTAATATTCCTTCTTACTAATCCTTCACTCATATCAATGCATACAGCATCACCCTAGTTTCATCCCCAGACTTTTCAGAGGTCGAACATTATGGGCCTCTCTACATTCATGGATAAGATCAAAAGACTTTAAAATTGGCAATTTTAGTTTCCTCAATTATCTCTCAATTAAGAAAAATTACCTTATTTAAGGATTTGGCAGTAATAGATTATTATTAATATGGATGTGTGTTCATGTCTTACAGTATACAACTTTGTGAAAAAAAGTTCTTTGCAGTTCTTAAAATAGAAGTGGAAATTCTTTTACAATATACATATCTTTCTGCAACTGTTGCTGTGGCAGGCAGTTCATTAATTATGCCTTAAAATAGTCTGAGAGGAAATAGATTAGGTTGTTCAGAGAAGTAGAATATTTGGAAGAAAAGAGAAACAAGCTGGAAGTCGGGTGTCTGGAGCTCCACGCCAGGTCTTTCTCTGAGAAGGTTATGTGAATTTAGATACAGTCTTTTCCACTCTCATTTTATTTTCCTCATCTAGGAAGATAATGAGCTAGAAAGATAAACCTGTGTATTCTGTTCAGTATTCAATACATAAGGAGTCTATTCATTCGACACATTATTTCTGAATGTCTTCTGTGTGATATTGTTCTACACAGGGGTTGGGGAAGCATCAATGAATGGAGGGGAAGGAGAGGTGAGGATTCATGCAAGAGAGTAGTTATGATGCTGGTTCATGAAATTTAACCTCAAGGGAGGAAATAAAACTCCTTAGAGGGATAAAGAATAAGAAGTCTTAAAAATGTAGTAGTAGCAAAGATTTGTCAGGCTGAATTATGTCAAAGCATTTGGAGTTGGAGATCTCAAAGGGTTAAACTGGAATGCTAAGATGCTGCAGTCTGAAATGTTTGGAAGTGAATTGAAGGAGGAGCTGCAAATATTAGTAACAGCAAGTTACAGCTTTATCTTTGCTGCTGCAGATGCCACCCTTTCCCCTTACGATCAGAAAAATTCTGGCCAGAAGGTACTACACATTATTCTTTCCAGGACACGAAACAGAATTCCCAACAATGTGCCTACCCAAGAAAAACCTTGTGTGTCTGAAGAATTGGGTAAAGAGGTTTTCTTGGGATGCTAGGAGATTCTAACTTTGGTATTTTCTATGAAGGCCCACAGAAAAAGAACTTGAAGATTCAGAACATGAAAATACAAAATTCTGTAAGGAAAATTACTTAAGGAAAGCAACATTGATGCTGTGACAGAAAAGACAAAATAGGTTGAAATAGAACCCTATCCTAAACTATCTTCATACCTTCCCCTTACTGTGTGTCACTACTTCCCTGCAATATAGAACAATGTGTGGCACAGAGAAGACATTCAGAAAGGATTAGGAACTTTTATATTTTGGTTTACATTTCTAATGTTTATTTTATGAATGAACTTTTTAAAATGGTCTGACTGTGGTCAAGTACATGTATTTCTTTTCTTTTTTTATTAGGGAGTTGAGTTGTATACAATCATAAATGTGTATAAAATAACAATATGATATGCACTTGATCTTAAACCATAGTTACCCCCACATCACACACACCCTAGTCTCTAGATTCTTTTTAGTACATCCCTATAAGAGATATAAATGTCCATATATGTGTGTGTGCGTGTGTGATTGTGAATTTTTCATTGTGTAAGTATGATTTGATTTCTTAAGTGGTTAAAGAATATGCTACATTGTTGACTGTCTTCCTGAATCCTTCCCTATCTTCCCATGCTCTTCCATTCCCTCCCCTCCCTCTCCCCCAACTACATGTGTTTTCCCTAGATTATGTGTTAGTATGTTTTTGGTGGTTCTAATTATATGAGTTTGACTACCTTTCATCCAAGACTCGGTTTAGATCTAGACGTCACAAATGAGAGAAAATATTCTACCCTTGACTCTCTGGGTTTGGCTAACTTTGCTCAGTGTGATTTTTTCCACTACAATTCATTTACCTTCAAAGGCCACAATAATGTTGTTTATAACAGCTGAGTAGGACTCTACTGTACATAAAGTAGATCCATTTTGGATCCATTCATCCAGTGAAGGGCATCTGGGTTTGTTCCATAATTTAGCTGTTATACATAAAGCTGCTATGAAAATTAATTTTGCTGAGTCATTGTAATGTGCTAATTCTAGTTCCACTGGAAAAATACCCAGAAGAGGAATATCTGGGTCACATGGTAGATACAACTCTAATTTTTTTTGAGGATTCTCCACATTGCTTTCTACAGTGTCTGTGCAAGTGTGCAGTTCCACCAACAGTGTGCTAGTGTTCCTATCTCCCCACAACCCCTCCAGCACCTATTATTATTTATATTTTTCATGTTTGCTAATTAGACTGGAGCGAGGTGAAATCTTAATGTAGTTTTGATTTGCAAATCTCTGAATACTAGTGATTTAGAACACTTTCCCAGGTATCTGTTGGTTTGCTCAATTTCCTCTGTTGAGAAGTTTCTATTTAGCTCCTTGGTCTACTTATTGTTTGGATTGTTTGTTTTCTGAAATCAAGTTTTCCAGGTACTTTGTAAATTCTTGTTATTTGTCACCTTTTGGAGGAATCACAGACTATGACTATCTCCCACTCTAAAGGTTCTTTTTTGATAGTTTTGACCCAATTCCTTGCATGGCAAAAGCTTTTTAATTTAATGGCATCTCACTCATTAATTCTTGACTTTATGTTCATTTGGGAGTCTTGTTGAAGATGTAGTTTCCTAATCCCATATGCTGGAGTGTTGGTCCTAATTTTTCTTTTAGCAGTTGTATTGTACCTGGTTTAATTCCTAGTTCCTTAATTCATTTTGTTTTGAATTTTGTGCCAGGTGAGAGATAAGGATCTAATTTCAACTTCCCGCAAATACTTGTCCAGTTTGTCCAGTACCATTTGTTGAATAGGCTGTCTCTCTTCCACCTTATATTTTGACACCCTCTGTCAAATATCACATGTGTAATGATTTGTGGGTTTATCTCAGAGTTTCTCTTCTATTCCATTTGCCTTCATACCTCTTTTGATACCAATACCATGCTGTTTTGTTTACTACAGCTCTATAGTATAATTTTAGATCTTATATTGCAAAACCTTCTGCTTTGTCTTTCTTCCTCAGGAATGTTTACACTGTTTTACGTTTCTTATTGTTCAAAATGAATTTGTGAATTCCTTTTTGTTTTCTTCTTCCTTTAAGAGAGATAGGGTTAATGAGAAGAGAGAAAGAGAATCAATTTTATTTAGTTTTTCATCTGGTTTTCATTGCTCTAACACTTAGTTGTATATGCGATGCTGGGTCCTCACGCATTCCACTCAAGTGCCGTAACCACTGAGAAACAGCTGCAGCCCTGTAATTGCTTTTTCTTTATCTGTAAAGAATACATTGGTGGTTTCATGGGGACTGCATTGAATCTGTATAGTGCTTTTGGCAGAATAACTGTTTTAATTACATTAATTCTCCCTAACAAAGAACATAGAACTTCTTTCCATCCTCTAATGTCTTCCTAAATTTCTGTCTTCAATATTTGATAAAACTTGTTGTACAGGTCTTATCTTCCCTTGTTAGATTAATCATCAATATCCTTTTTGAGGATATTGTGAATGGGACAGATTTCCTGATTTCCTCTTCTGCCATATTATTGTTAATGTATAGGAAGGCTATTGTGTAAGTGTTCATCTTGTAGTCTGCCAATTTGCAAAATCTCTTTATAAGCTCAAGCAGTTTTCTGGTGTAGTTTTTGTTTTCTTTTTGTGTGTGTGTGTCTTCCAATATAGGATCATGTCATCAGCAAAAAGGAATAGTTTGACTTCATTTCTTTCTATTTCTTTGATTTCCTTCTCTTGCCTGATTTCTCCCCAGCCAGGGTCTTGAGGTCAATATTGAATAAAAGTTGTGAGAGCAGGAAGGCTTGTCTTATTCTCAAGTTGAATGGAAATGCTTTCATTTTTTTTCTCTATTTAGTATTATACTAGTTGAGGGTTTGGCATATATGGCCTTTACAGTGTTAAAATCCTTTGAGCCCAATTTCTCTAGGGTTTTGATCATAAATGAGTGGTGGATTTTATCAAAGACCTTTTCTGTAACAATTAAGACTATCATATGTGTTTGTCCTTATATATGATTAAGTAATGAATCACATTTATTGTTTTGAGTATGGTGAACCAGTATTGCATCCCTGGAATAAAGCCCACTTGATCGTGATGAATTATCTTCTTGGTGTGTTTTTGAATGAAGTTTGAAATAACTTATTTAAATATTTTTGCATTGATGTTCATGGATATGGATGTGTAGTTATCTTTTTTTTTTTTAATGTGTCTTTATTGGGTTCTGGTACCAGAGATATGGTTGCCTCACAAAAAGTAGTCTCAGTTTTCTGTTACTGGAAGAAAATTGAACTTATTCAAATAATTGAATTGCTTAGTAATGTGCAACAATCTTTAAGAGTACATTGTATTAGAAAAACATCAGCTCTTTCAACATTGTTGAGTAATTCATCTAACTTTATCTCTAAGAGAGAATCAGTTATAAAAATATTTTGTAATAGTTTTTAAAAGTAAAATCCATATCTCAGAAAACAGTCTCAATATATGATGAAGATAAACACATTATTCTACAAATTGGTATTATATTTTGTAAACTAAACATTGCATTAAATGTTTATTATCAGGGGCTGGAGTGATGGCTCAGCAGTTATGGTGGTTGCCCAGCATGGGCAAATACATGGGTTCAAATCCCAGCAACCACATACACAACTAAGTGTCAGAGCAATGAAAGCCATGTGAAAAACTCAGAAAAAATTTATTCTGTCTCTGCTCTCTCTCACTGCCCTACTCTCTTAAAAAAAATTATCAAGTAATCAAGTAACAATGAAAAATAAATTTAACAGTATTTTCTTTTTTTTTTTTAATACTTTCCCAACATGTCTCCAAAAGTGAAAGAAGTAAAGTCAAAAGTCAGTGAGTGGGATGTCATAAAGCTAAAATACTTTTGCACCACTAAGGAAATGATCAAAACTTTCAAGAGACTTCCAACAGAATGGGAAAAAAATCATGGTCTGTGATTCTTCTGACAGAGGACTAATATCCAGAATTTACCAAGTCCTCAAAAGTCTCAATATTAATAACACAAATAGTATTTTCTTATACTTATTAAATATTTCCTTTTTTATACATTTCTCATTTTCAATCTCTTCAATAAATACCAAAATTTAAATAATCAAATCTTTGAAAGTTTGTTTTCTAGGAAATAAAACAAATATCCTACTTAAACATAAAGAAATATATGGATGTACATTACTTGATGAAAATGATGTCATTTTATATTTAATCCTTATGGAAAATATTTATGGAATTCAAAAATATCTTTCAGGAGAAAAGATGGTTTGACTACTTTCTGCTGAACTCCATGAACAGAGGGAAAATCTCCAGGACAGCTTCACCAAATGAGAGAGCTCCGTGGGAGCCATTTCAGCCTGCGGAAATGAGTCAGCAGATGACAACAAGCTACTATTTAATTGTGCCAGGATCCTACCACAGTTGAGACACTGAAGTGAGAAGAGGAGGCATAGGACAGGTCCAGCCCTCAACTAGCATGGCAGAGGTGGGGGTGTGAGGGGGAGGCTAGTTGTGTTTGTGGAACACAGGGGAGCATTCATAACCTGGCACACCCCCACACCCTACCTGGAAAGCTGACCCAAAAACCCAAGAAGGGGCGGGAGCAGAAGGAGATCTCTGTCCCTGTGCAAAAAGCCTGAGGGAACAAGGAGTGCAAACAGCAGAGGGAGGAGAAAATTTAACACCTGCCCCTATTGTGTAACAGAAAGAAGAACTGATATTAGACAGACTTCCAAATTTTTATTGTTTTGTTAGAAAAAGGAGACAGTGAGAGAGAGAAGCAATTTTATTTAGTTTTTCATGTGACTTTCATTCCTCTGACACTTTGTTGTGTGCATGGTGCTGGGGTTCGAACTTGCATATTCGTGCATTCGAGGCAAGCACCATAACCACCAAGCTGCAGCCCCTAGACTTTCAAGTTTTCAAGAAGAAAAAAATTTATTTCATTAATTTTAATATATATATATATATATATATATATATATATATATATATATATGATTTTGTTGTTTTCCTCTTTTCCTCCTGTCCTGTTTATGATGTACAATGACTGGATGGCCAACTGGATAAGTTTTCAAGAACACACAAAACTACTTGATTTTTTTTTATTTACTGCTTGTTTGCTTGTTAGTTTTGATTGTAGCAGATACTTTGTTTCATTAGTCTTTTCATTTTTCCTTCTATTTCCTTTCCTACTGTTTTCTGTTCTGTTCTTTTTGTCTCCAGCAACTTCTTCACCTCCACTACTTTCTCATACAATACAACCTCCTCCCTAACTTCCCTTACTTTCCTCCTCTCTCTCTCTGGCTTCAAACTAGTTGATAACATATGATCCACCATTATTAGTGCTGTGTAATCATCATCGCCATGAATGCTAAACTCATTAATTATTGTATGCTTTGAAGCCTGACATAAGGGACAGCCAAACTCTATTGTTGCCAAAAGAAATGACTAATGCTAACATTTGTTTCGTAATTTAAGTTTGGGTTACATTGTATACAAAATAACCACATTATTACCATTTATTGTATGCAGTGACTATTTGAATTGATGAATTCATACTATCTCAGGGGGAGCTTAAAAATTGCAAGGGTCATTATTAGAGCACAGGTTAGGGATCAGACTTCTAAACTCGACTTCTCCAAAATCACCTCATCTTAAATTAGGGATACAACAAAATCCCCAATCAACAATAAAGAAAGACCCTGAAGAGAAACAAACAGAAAACTCAGAGCAATAATTCTCTTCAAAAGAGATAAGAAGCTCCAATAACATAAACAAAGCCCCCAAAACAATTATTCACTATCAGACCTGAAGACACACTCCCTGTAACTGAAAATGAGGAAAAAGGGAAACAATCCTCCACCTCAACTCCACAGCTCTCCATCCAAGGATTTCATGGTCAGGGTCATGGATGAAAACATAGAAAAATATATCAACAGTATGATTAGTAAATCCATCAAAAAAATGGAAGAAGATTTAAGGAAAGAGATGAGAGAGCAATTCCAGGAGATGATAGACCACATATATAAAGAGTTAGACATTCTCAAAACAGATGTACCAGAGCTCTTAGAATTGAAAAATACTGTCAAACAAATAACAAGCTTATTGGAAGATACTAATACCAGAGTAAACTCAATAGAAAATAGAACCTTAGCATTTGAAGAATGAACATCAGATAACAAAGATAGGCTGAGCAACATTGAGTTCAAGGACAGAAAAGAAAACAAAGTTATCGTACATGATCAGAACTTCCAAGTAGTATTTGACAAAATGAGAAGGAATAACATGAGAGTAAATGGAATTGAAGAAAATGTTGAACAACGAACAAGGGGCATTAAGAACCTTTTAAGTGAAATTGCTAAGGAGAATTTTCCCCATATCAGAATTGATCCAGAAAATCAAATTCAGGTGCCTATAGGACAGCAAACAGACCTAACCAAATGAGAAACTCACTGAGATGTATCATCTATAAAGTGAAAAACAAAGAAATCAAGGAGAGAATCCTAAAAGCAGCCAGGGGAAAACCCCAAATCACATTCAGAAGAAGATCAATTTGGAATACTATGATTTCTCAGATCAGACAATAAAGGCCAGGAGAACATGGAATAATATTTTTCAAACTTTGTAAGAAAATTTTCAACCAAAGATATTATACCCTAGAAAACTCAGCTTTAAATGTGATGAGGAAATTAAATACTTCAATGATAAATTCAAGCTAGCAAGATACATAAACACAAAGCCTGCACTACAGAAAATTTTCAAGGATATATTTCATTCAGAGGCACACATGATCAACTTCTAAAACCCTTAAACGACAGAAAGTCAATAAACACAAATCACACCAAAAGATATCCAAGATGGTGCAAAACACAGTAATAGTCACAATGTCAAGGTCCCATATTACCATATCTACTCTAACTCTGAAGGTGAATGGAGTCAATGCCCCAATCAAAAGACACAGATTGACTTACTGGATAAAAAAAAAAAATCCAACAATATGCTGCCCACAAGAAAGACATCTCACAATCAAAAAGAGACACACACTGAAGGTGAAAGATTGGCAAAATATCTACCAGGCTTGCAGCCCAAAAAAGCAAGCTGTCGTTGAGATTTTAATATCCGATAAAGTTAATTTTGAACAAAACTAGTCAGAAAGCACAAAGAAGGTCACTATCTCATAGTCAAAGGAGCAACTCATCAAGAGGATATAACAACAACTAACATTTATGCCCCCAATTACAATCTTCCCAGATATATGGAGAAAGTACTCAATGACATTAGACCTCTCATCAATCTCAACACAATATTACTGCGGGGCTTTAATGCACCATTACCAAAAATAGACAGATGATAAAAGCAAAAAGTCAACATAGATATCTCTAACCTAAACAACTCTATTAACCAACTAGACTTAACAGATATTTACAGAATATTCCATACCAAATTGGCTGAATTCACCTTCTTTTCAACAGCCTACAGATCCTTCTCCAAAATTGACCAAATCCTAGTCTACAAAGTTAATCTTAATAAATAAAAAAAGTTTGATATAATCCCATGTATCCTGTCAGACCACAATGGTACAATCTCAGCAATTAACAGCAAGAAAAACAACAGAAACTACTCAAATGCTTGGATATTGAATGATACCTTCTTAAATGAAGAATGGCTAAAAAAGGTAATGAGAACAGAAATCAAATTCTTGAGGGGCTGGAGCGGTGGCTCAGCGGTTTCGGCGCTTGCCTGGCAAGCATGAGGACCCGGGTTCAAACCCCAGCACCACGTACACAACTAAGTGTTGGAGCAACGAAGGCCATGTGAAAAACTCGATAAAGTTGTTTCTCTCTTTCTCTGTCTCTCTCACTGTCCCTCTCTTTAAAAAAAAAAAAAAAAGAAATTCTTGAAAGTGAATGAGAATAATGAAACAAAATTTCAAAATCTGTGCGATAATATAAAAACATTCTTAAGAGGTAAATTTATAGCACTGAGTGCCTTCATCAAAAATCAGGAAAGAACCCAAATAAATAATCTTATGCTCCAACTCAAATCCATACAAAAAGAGGAATAACCCATTCCCAAACCTAATAAAAGACAGGAAATAACTAAAATTAGAGATGAAATTAATGAAATTGCAAAAAAACAATACAAATTATCAGCAAAACAAAGAGGTGTACTTTTTCGGAAAAGTACATAAGATAGACGGACTCCTTGCCAACCTTACCAAAAGGAAGAATGAAGTGAAGCAAAACAAAATCAAAGACAAAAATGAAGATATCACCACTGACTCAAATAAAATCCAGAAGATTGTCAGAATTTATTTTGAAAAATTATCCTCTGTCAAGTTGACTATCTGGAAGAAATGGACAATTATCTTGTCACATACATCATTCCCAGGAGGACATTGAAACTCCAAACCAACCAATCTCAGGGAGCAAAATCAAAACAGTTATCAAAGACCTTCCAAAAAAGAAAAGCCCAAGACCTGATGAATTCATGGCAGAATTCTACCAGACCTTCACAGAAAAATTAACACCAATTCTCTAGAAGCTTTTCCATGAAATTGAAAGGGTTGGAACCCTCCCAACCACTTTTTATTTTTTTAAGAGAGAGGGACTCCTTGCTCTGAGACGACATTGTGTACAAGGTGCAGGGGTTTGAATTTGCATACTCGTGCATGCCGGGAAAGAACCATAACTGCCGAACCACGACTCCAGCCCCTCCCAAACAATTTTTATGAGGCAAATATTACGCTGAGACCAAAACCCAACAAAGACATATCAAGAAAAGAACTACAGAACAATTTGCCTGATGAACATAGACACAAGAATCCTTAATGAAATTCTAGCTATCTGGACCCAAAAATATATATAAAAAAATACATCATGATCAAGTGGGCTTCATTCCAGGAAAGCAGGGATGGTTTAACATACACAAATCAATAAATGTAATTCATCACTTAAACAGAATTAAAAATAAAAATCACAAAATCACCTCAATTGATTCAGAAAAGGCCCTTGATAAAATTCAGCACCCATTTATGCTCAAAATTGTAGAGAAGATAGGGCTCAAGCGAAGATTCTTTAATTGTGTAAGGGCTATTTATGACAGACCTATAGCCAACATTATGCTTAATGGAGAAAGACTAAAAGCATCTCCTCTGAATTCGGACCAAAACAAGGATGTCCACTTTCACCACTCTTATTCAATATAATCCTTGAAACCCTAATCAGAGTTATTAGATAAGAAAAGGGAATCAAAGGAATTTCAATAGGAAAGGAGGAAGCCAAGCTGTCTTGATTTGCTGATAACAAGATCCTACAACTGGAAGATCCAATAAACTTGATCAGAAGACTTCTAGAGCTTAGAAATGATTTCAGCAAAGTGACTGGTTATAAGATCAACACTCATACATCATTAGCTTTCCTTTACTCTAGCAACAAGTCCACTGAAGATGAATTCAAGAAGTCTGTTCCATTTGCAATTTCCTGAAAAAAAAAAATTAAATAATTGGGCATGAATCTAACTAAGGATATTAAGTACTTCTACAATGAAAACTATCCAACATTAAAAAAAGAAATTTCAGAAAACCTGTGTAGACGGAAAAACATTCCATGTTCTTGGTTAGGCAGAATCAAAAATCAAAATAATCAAAAAAGCCATTCTACCAAAAGCCCTATACAGATTCAATGCAATTGCCATCAAGATACCATTGTCATTCTTCAGGGATGTAGAATAAAGCTATTCTTAAATTCATATGGAATAACATAAGACCCTTTATAGCCAATACTTTACTAAGCAAGAAAGGGGAAGCCGGAGGTGTCACAGTTCCTGACATGAAATTCTACAATAGGGCTACAGTAACAAAAACAGCATGGTATTGATATCATAACAGAAATGAAGACCAGTGGAATAGAATAGAAGACACCAAGACAAACCCTCAAATCTTTAGCCATGTGATATTTGATAAAGGGAAAAAAAAGCATAGTGAGAAAGAAGGATAGCCTGTTCAACAAATCATGCTCAATGAACTAGAAAGCCATATGCAGATAACTGAAATTGGACCGTTACTTCTCATTTTTCACAAGAATCAAATCAAAATGGTTCAAGGATCTGGAAAGTAAACCAGCAACTTTACAATTGCTTGAAGAAAAAGTAGGATCAACACTGCATGACATAGAGGTCTGCATCGCCTTCCTTAACAAGACTCCCATAGCTCAAGCATTGAAGCCAAGAATAAATGAATGGGATGCCATTAAACTAAAAAGCTTATGCACAGCTGAAGAATTAGTCAAGAGTGTCGAGCGAGCACCTACAGAATGGGAGAAAATCTTTGCCTGCTACATCTCAGATACAGGGCTAATAACCAGAATATACAACACACTCAAAAGACTGAACACCAAAACTACAAATAATCCTATCAATAAATCTATAAGGGAGCTAAATAGAAATTTCTCAATGGATAAGTCCAAAAAAGCCCATAAACACATGAGAAAATGCTCTACATCACTAGCTATCAGAGAAATGCAAATCAAAACTTCACTGAGATTCCACCTCACTCCTATCATAGTAGCAAAAATGAAGAATAAAAACAATGATAGATGCTGGAAGGGTGTGGGAGGAGGGGTTGTCATACTATTGGTGGCACTGCAAGCT